>MATQ01000684.1:51536-98587 GCA_001687025.1 Chenopodium suecicum | reverse complement strand
AAAAAAAAAAAAGAAAATAAACTTGCAAAATTCAAAATTTTCAAATTCACAATTACGCATCTTGGGGATTCTCTCGGGTCTTGAGCCTTGTACCCGTTTCTTCTTTAAACCATCAACTTAACCATATTACAACCCTTGAAAGACTTATTTAAGGTGTACATACACTTGTGCAAAGTTCGGTTTGAGCTACGTTCGGCCTGATTTCTAACGGATACGTAGGCAACCTCAAATCATGATATGATGTGGCTACAAGGGGTGCCTCAAATCATTGGTATACCTTGCACTTAGTTCGGCATGGATTTTTTTTCTATGCGATGTAATGAAATGATCATATGTAAGAAAATAAATGCTCATTTTTATTAAAGGGAAAGAAAGAATGATCCTACAAAATAAATCTAAGGGGAATAAAAAGGTGCCTATGCTAGACTTATTGCGGAAGGGATAAACAATAAAAATAAAAAAAAGATGTCACGAAATCTTGTCGTTGAAGCTCGCCTTATGTTGTTTGCTTTATCATCATTTGCTCTTATTGCTTGCTGGAGGTATGGGAAGCTTGTTATTATCGGTCAAATGTTGGATAGCCTCTTTTAGCTTCCAACAGCTCTCAGTAATATGCCCCTACCTTGATGGTACTTGCAATATGCATCTGGATTCCAACTAGGCAATCTCTTTTCAGGTGCAGGATCTTGAATAGGTCCAATGGGAGTAATGAGTCCCTTAGTATGGAGTCGATCAAAGGCAACATCATAGATCATCCCAATGGGGGTGAAGTCTTCCTTAGTTGCTTCTTAGATCCTTGGTTATCCATGGCTAAAACTTCACTGAGATAAACGGTAGTAACATTGTTACTAGAGTGGGCGTTTTCGGAAGAAGATGGATTGTCGTTCTTCTTTCCTTCCCAGCTACTATGGTTACTATTGTTAGTAGCTTTTTTCTTTGCAAGGTCATCTTCGATCTCGATGCCTATGTCATAGACAGCCTTGAATGTATTCAAGTTGTGTTGATATTTTAAGTGCTTTGAATACTTTTCTTGTAAATTTTTAATGAACATCCTCACGGATTCTTTTTCAGTAGGGACTTCGATCATGTTAGCGGAAGATTCCCTCCATTTTTTGAAGAAGGAGGTGAACCCTTTATTTTCTTTTTGTTTTAGCATCTCAAGTTATCAATGGTCGGTTTTAATTTGAATATTACACTTATATAAATCAATGAAAGAATTATTTATTCCATCCCAGGTAGAGGTCTTCTCTTTATCAAGGGAGAAGAACCAATGTTGACAAACGGTTTCAAAAGATAGCGAGAATAAAGAGTGATAAATATTCTTATCAATCCCTTTAATGTTCATTACAGTTTCAAAGGTCCTTAAATAAAGCAAGGATTGTCAGTTGGCTTAAACTTAGGGATGTCTTTGGCATTGAACTTCTGCGGAAGAAGCTTCTTGTCCACTGAGACCCCTTGTGAGCTTATACCCTGGAATTTATAATCATTGGATATTTTGCTCAAGCTTTCTTGCATGAGCTCCATTTGTTGTTTTTTTACAGGGTCATTGATTTGAATGGTTAAAGCTTTCAACACCTCAGTCACGTCTGCCATTTGCTTCTTGAGCGCATTGACTTCTTTTTGAATTGCCATTATCTTCTTAGCTTTTCTTTTTTGACCGACTTGTTTATCAAAAATTTGAACTTGAACGAAGGTATTGTCCTTGATTAATTGCCCTTCTCTCCTTGACCAAGTACTGTGTAAAAGGAAATTAGGGGTAAGTTTTTTATTATTTATTTTGACTCAAGCTCTATTCAACATGGAAGAGAATGGGAATAGTTTGGACCCCCACTCGAATGACAGAAAACGACTCATGCATGAACCTAAGACATGGTCATGGTGACATATACAAAGTGTGTGCTAAGAATAGTGAGTGTAGGTGAAATATTAAGACTCGTGTCATGACCATGTGGCTAGACTATGTGACTAGACTCAAGCAAAGACTAAGTTAAGACTTCATGTATATGCATTAAACTGGACATAATGTGGTATTTTAGTCATACCTTATTATCTGTGATTTAGATTGGGACAAAACCAATGCCAAATTAAAGATAAAACTCGGGGCTACAGATCCATAGGTTTTTACAACTCGTAACTCTTTCTAAAACTCCAGCTATGACCAAAACAATTTGACGCTTGTGTAGTATACTGGAATAAAAATCCAGGTTGACCTAAAGGAACTATGACTCGATTTAAGGTATATTTTTTAGCTCAAATTAATTAATTAAGCAAAGTCCTTTAGCCATTTAATAGTTTATTTAAACTTAATCACAAGTCAAACAAATGGTTAGGAAAAACACATAGAGTATGCACAAGCAAAGAATGCACAAGTAGTCATAATATGATGCAATGAGTTTGCAACCTTACCATGGCTCTAGCTCTCTAAAGTTTGGGGTATGGGTTAGTCAAAGAGGGTCCATGGTTATGAGTCTGGATGCACCACGCGGAAGCCTTACCTTTGGAAGGGTTGGCGTGTGTGGATGGGACCACGCGAGTTAAACTCGCTTCTGTTGTTTGGTGAATTCAACATTCTCGGATGTACCCTTAGTTGCTCATAATGTTAAATCGGGTAGATGGAGCATGAATTCCCAGAGGGTTATGTCCATATGTAGAACACATATGGGTTTCAAAAAAGAGAAAAAAAAAAACTCAATCAGGAAGTATAATCGAGGCAAAAGTGCTAGAACTAGTCGAAACAAGAAGGCAGATATTTGGCTCGGTATTGGAAGAACACGGCGCCAGACAACAGAGTCCGTCGCCAGGATATAAGCCCTGTCGCCAGACGATAGAATTGTCGCTAGGCGACAGAGCCATATCATTGGCGACAGGCTCTGTTTTCTAAACGCTAGTTCCTACATTCCTCAGCAGCTTTATGCGTTCTTAGAATTTTCAAGTTTTCGCAGTATTATTTCGATTCTAGTTGTGAAAGATATTCCTCAAATTTCCTAAAAATCCTTTTTTTTTTATTCATTACGGATGGTCTTTCAAATGATAACCTTTTTTATGCATATGAAAATAATGTTAATCAAAATTACGCACATGAAATACTTAGAAATTTTCATGTCTCATCCCCTCATTCTAAATCATTGCCAAAATAAATTTCAGGAAGTTAAATAGAAATCCTTCCCACAGGATTCGCCAAAAACTATAGGGAATATTTCAAGCATTACCCCAAGATTGAACCCCACTGTGATCATACACTTAAGCATGGTGGCGTCCAAAGGGAAGGAAGCTAGAGCAAAAGAGTCGCTAACAAGTTTTAGGAACTTGTAAACCGTTCACAGGGTGAAGGTTACACCCCTTAACGATCCAATAAATCGTTAACTCCAATAGGTCTTGAACCAAGACTGGAAGTTCGGGGATGAAGGTACAAATCAAATCTATTAGAGAAAGAACCTGCCCTAACAATAGGCCTCTACTTTATTCTTCTCGTATTCATGTGCGCTTTCTAACTAACATGCAATCATTACGAATACCCTAAACTTGTTTATCTATGTTGGTTGAATATTAATGCACAAATAAATCTATTATTGGCGATCACTTGAATTATAATCATATTAACCCTAAATAAAATTATTAATTATCTTAATAAGTGCGATTACAAGTACCAATTCATTTTAAACATGCATAAAAGGTGTGATTAAGCAATAACAATAATCATAAAGCAACATAATAATAATCATAACAATTATAATCATAATAATAACTATAATCAATAATCATATCATCATATTAAAGCATAATAATAACAAGATCCTAGGCATGATACTAAAAAGATATATAACAAACCCTAACAAGTCACTAAGCAATAAAAATCAAAGCTTTAAGCCTTACATAATACTAACATGATATTAGAAAAAGAATAGGAAGCATCATAACAATCATACTTGATATTAGAAATTATAGTTGTTACCCTAAACACGATACTAGGAAGCAATAAAACATCCTAACATGACACCGGGAATCAAAATAACAACCTAAGCATGATTTCTAAATCATAATATCAATAAATAAATTAAAGCACTTACTTGGATGCCTCGTATCTATTTCTAATAATAAAATACACGCATTAGTAACTTTAAGGAAAAAAATAAACAAGCAATTAAATTAAATAATTGAAAGAAAGATATGGGACTAAACCCTCAGAAATTAAAACCTTTCACGTCTAGGGCGAAGGCAACTTCGAACTTGGCAAGGTGTTTCTAGATCTTGTGAATGCGGAATTTTGTATGCAAAAACTAGTTTAGAAAAGAGAGAGAGAGAGAGAGAGAGAGAGAGAGAGAGTAATAAAGAAATTCTTAATGAGAGTTGGTGAAAATGAGAATTAAAGAATTAATGAGAAGAATTGATGATAATTGATGATTCAAAACGGAGTTTTAATTAGGAGGCTATTTATAGAGAAAATCAGCCGGATATGATAAAAATGAATCAGATTTTCAAAAAGTATAAAACACGACCGCAGCGCCAAACACGCGCGTGGCGCCAAATGCTAGACTCTAGCGCCAGGTGCTGGTATTGTCGTCAGACGCTGAAAATAATTTTCCACTCGTTTTCTTAATTTGATAAAATTTAGCCGTACGAGAGGGAAAAATCGTATTTTCCTTAAAAACACTTCTTTTATTTGATTAAAACTCTTAAAAGTCAGCTGAAGTCAATTTATCAATGCTAATTAAATTAGCAATGAAAAGAACATTCTAAAAGAATCTAGAAGACTATAATCAATTCTAATCACATTAGGAATGATAAATCAATATTAGGCCCTCCTCTAGATCATTGGGCCGCATATAAATATCAAACCAGACCCAGTTTAGTAATTTGGCCATAACTTCCTCATTATTAATCGGAATTGGTATTATAATATATCGTTGTAAATCGAACCGGACCCTACTACACCATTATTGGACCCTTTCCATGGACCAAACCAAACTGGATTGGTTGTTTTCTTTAAATAGATTTTCAAAAACAGAGAGAAAGAAAAGAAATAAAAACTAACCACGACACTAGACTTTCCACACTTTTACTTCATTCGATTATGATTCGACGTGAAAGGTACTCATCAATGGGTTTGTTTTTCGGGAGACACAAATGGGTGTCTACAGAAGCCCCCACTTTGACTGAGTTTGGAGAAACGCAAGTTTCGAAAACAAAACTCAAAGTAGCGATAGGGACGGAGAATGATTCAGAACGTTCTGCAATCCTAAATCATTCTTGTAACGCCGATACCTACAAACTAGCATTAGTTAAAACAGATAAAAGAGTTAAGAAACGCGTATCTTGCACCGTCGAGTAAACGTCTCAAGAGGTAACCAATTTGTTGCTTCGGTGTTGTGACAACCTTCCGCAAGCTAGGGAATGCTATCCTGTTGCTTTAACGATCTTCCCCAAGCTAAAGGATACCGCCTGAAGACTGCTACACTTGTAACTGCCTCGAATTTCCACCGTGATAGTCTTCTACAAGCTAGAGAACACTATCGAAGATTCCTTCGCTTGAAACGATCTTCTACTTCCTTCTGACCATCTTCCGCAAGCCAGGGAATATAATCGAAGATAATTTCGCTTGAAATCACCTCAAGTTGTTTGTGACAACCCTCCGCAAGCTAGGGAATGATGTCGAAGATTTCTTCGCTTGAAGTCATCTCCATTGGTTGCGATAATATTCTTAAGAAAATTACCGAAGATCAACTCTTTTCAATCCTTAAAAGATCGCTTGAACTTTGCTCCCGCTATGCCAGTACATCGGCGCTTTTGCTGCTTGAGAACCATTATGTCGGTGCCTCCGATGAGCCAATGCTTAGGCGCTTTAAGCTAAGTGAGACGATCATTTATCAGGTCGATCACTTAATGTGATTGTAATGGAGTTGATTACTAAATCATTTCAAGTTTCTTAGAGGGGCTAACAGTTGTACCAAGGAACCCAAACTGCTGCACAAGGTCCACATAACCATATTACAGGCCACACACTTTGTCGCCCGTACTAGCGCCTGTTGGAAGGACATGTCGCCGCGCTTTTTGCTTGTCGCCAGATGACGGGGTTGTCGCCAGGCGATAATTTCGTCGTCAGGCGTTGCACTTGGGATTTTCAGATAAATCCTCTTTTCTTATGTTGTTGCTATTCATTGCCTGGTTTCGCTCCAAACCTTTAACTTGGTTGTTTCCTTTCAACCAAATCAGCTTAAATTAAAGCTCTTCATCTCTAATTTTTAAGTTTTCTTAACCCTCTCTTATCCTTGTTTGTTCTTTGGATTGTACCTGTATTCATATTTTTGACTATAGGACTTTGCTCATCTATTTACTTATCTTAGGACTATCCTAAGGCTCAATTAATACCTAATGTGTTTTTAGCACATATGACTTGTCATGACTCAAATCAAAGTGTTTAACACATGCGTTAAACTAAACTCAAGATGTTATGACACGACATGACTCAACGTACATGACTCGTGTGTGCAAGAAAAAGAAAACAATTTCCATCATTTTTTTGTGGATGGTATTGACTTTTCCCAAAAAAGAAAGACACATAAAGGAAGAAGTTTGTTTTTGAAAGTGCATATTAAATGAGCTTAATCCGTTAACGTTGTCTCTCACAATACAAGGATTGTAACATCTTAGACTATCCTAGTTGACTCAATAATGAAAGTATTTAGGTAACTTAGGCGCGGAGGCTAAGTACTTCATACTTTATGATGCAATGATGATTGCTGTTAATATGACAAGGAATGTTTCAACGTTATGTTAAGATTTCATGACAAAGGGATCCTAAGGGAAGTATATTTAGTCATGTATCTGTGTAGTGTGTGAAAGTGACATTAAGGTTACGTTGCAAGGGATAAATGTGTGGAAAATATAATGAAAAGAGTCAAATGATGGTGACTCTTAGGATGGGTAAGCTAATAATGTAGGGATCAAGCCCCCAAGTCTAACTCTAAGTAATTAGGGATGAGAATAGGAGATCCCTTGATATTATCATGATGTGTGAATCTGAATGTGAATGCATTTTTTTTACAGCCGCACCCCTTTGTGAGGTGTCCTACGTATCCGTTAGGAATCAGGACGAACGTAGCTCTTGCCGAACCTCGCACAAGTATGTGTATACCTCAAAAAGATCTTATTTAAGGGTTTTCACGTGGTTAGGCTAAAGCTTGAAGAAGAAAGGGATAAAAGACACAAGACCCTAGATAAGCCCCCAAGGTGTGCAATTTTTCTTTTGAATATTTGTATTTTCATGATTGAGGTTTCTCACTCTTTTTTAGCTCTTTTTTTTGCTTTATTTATTTTATTTTAATACGTATGGGCAATCCCGATCATGCGGTCTATCACTCACTTGGCATTCATGTTCTCAGGCACGGTACCGAGCACTCGATAAGAGACACAATCTTAGACGTGTTCATATTAAATACATGTTCATGTCAAAGACATTGGAACACTTGCCCTTTTGTACAATTTTATTATTATTATTATTATTATTTTTTACTATTTGCTATTTTAATCTTTTGAAGTCACTCAAGCTTTTTATGAAATTGAAAATTGCATAAGTCGCACACCATCCCATCCCGTGGTTAGGTATATATGGGTTGAAAAACAAAGGGTCTATCGTTAGACGAGGCTCAAAGTGGTTTATCAAAAAAGGATTGCATATTTGAAGGGTGAAAGGTGATATGATGTGGCTACAAGGGGTGCCTCAAATCATTGGTATACCTTGTGCTTAGTTCAACAATGAATTTTTTTTTTTTTTAATTTTTTTGCAATGTAATGAAATGATCATATGCAAGGAAATAAATTCTCATTCTTATTAAAAAGAGATAATGGTCCTACAAAATTAATATAAGAAAAAAAAAATGAAAGGTGTCTATGCTAGACTTATTGGAGAAAAGGGTAAATAAAAGAAATCGAAAAGAGGTCACGAAATCTCGTTGTTGAAGCTTGCCTCTTGTCCCTTGGCTTATAGTCACTTGGTGTTCTTGCCGACTTGAGGTATTGGAAGCCCGTTATTGTCGATCAAATATTAGATTGCTTCCTTTAGCTTCCAACAGCTCTCAGTAGTATGACCCCTACCTTGATGGTACTTGCAGTGTACATTTGGGTTCCAACTAGGCAATCTCTTCTTAGGTGGGGGATCTTGAATGGGTCCAATAGGAGTAA
Source organism: Chenopodium suecicum (assembly GCA_001687025.1). NCBI lineage: Eukaryota > Viridiplantae > Streptophyta > Magnoliopsida > Caryophyllales > Amaranthaceae > Chenopodium > Chenopodium suecicum. The sequence continues at coordinate 90,409 of MATQ01000684.1, read as the reverse complement.
TGAGTCCCTTTGCATGGATTTGATCGAAACCAGCATCGTAGCTAATTCTAATAGGGGTAGTTTCTTTCTAAATCCTCGATTATCCATGGCTAAGATTTCATTAAGGTTGAAAGTACCAACACAATTACTAAAGTAGGTGATTTCAGAAGTAGAAGGATAGTCGTTCTTCTTTCCTTTCCATCCACTGTTGTTATCGTTACTAATCTTGGCCTTTTTGTTGCTTGGAGGAACATGGAGGAGACTTGAATTAATGAGATCTTGAACACGATATTTGAGGATGAAGCGTCCATCGGTAGTGTGATCATGGCCTCTATGGTGTTGATAATAAGAACGCTGTTCGATAACCATTATCCAGTTTCTTAATCCTTCTATTGCACCCATAAGCGTGACAACGGTATTTCGTAATTCCTGAACATCCTCTTCTAGACATGATGAGCTTTCACTAGTATTACCTAAGAAAATTACTTTTTCGCCGGCCATTATTACAACCCTTTTTGTGAAAAGTGATGCTTTATCAAAAGTGTTGTCTTGGTTAAGTGCTCTTCTCTCCTTGATCAAATGCTGAGGAAAAGGAAGTTATGATTAAGTTTTCTCTTTTTTATTATTTATTTTGACTTAAGCTCTATTCAATATGGAAGAGAAATGTGGAAGAGAATGGGAATAGATTTGACCCCCTCACTCGAATGACGGAAAACACGCGCATACAAGACTTTCTTAACATGGTCAAAGTGTACATACATATTTGTGTGTGCTTTATATTGTGAATGCAAGTGACATGCTTTGACTCTTGTGTAATACCATGGGACTTAATTCCTAGACTCAATTATGGACTTAATAAGGTATTATTATTAATAAATTAATCAATTGATTAGCAAACTGTTTAATTAGACATATAGTGATGACTCGAGCAAAATACCGAACTGTCGTCAAAGCAACAGGACTGTCGCCGCACTTTGCAGTGTAGCGCCAGACGACAGAGCTGTCGCTAGAAGTTACACAACACAGTGTGGTGTTAGAGTCCTAATTGCGGCGCCATTGCTGGTACGTTGATCTGGGACTGCTTTCGGTATTATTACTCTACAGGGCACGCCAAAAGTCGTACTAAGTCAATTCTAATTAAATTATTAGACTTTAATTACTCAAATTAATTAATTAATTAATTAAGCAAATTCATTTTAGTCATTAATGAGTTTATTTAATCTTACACACAAGTCAAACAAACGGTTAGGAAAAACGCATAGAGTATGCACAACAAATAATGCACAATTAGTCAAGTAGGCACAATATGATGCAATGAGTTCGCAACCTAACCATGGCTTTTGTTCTCTAAAGTTTGGGATATGGGTTTGTCAAAGAGGGTCCATGGTTAATTTTCCGGATGCACCGCGTAGAAGCCTTACCTTTTGAAGGGTTGGCGCGAGTGGATGGGACACTGCGAGTTAAAAAACTCGCTTCCAGGGTTTGGTGAATTCAACATTCTCGGATGTACCCTTTGTTGTATAGAGCGTTCAATCAAGTAGATGGAGCATTAATTCCTAAAGGGTTATGTCCATATGTAGAACACATATGGGTTTCATAAAAGTGAGAAAAACTCAATCAGGAAGTAGGATCGAGCAAACAGTGCTAAAAACTGATCAAAATTAGAACGCATATTTCTGGCTCGGTATTGGAAGAACTTGGCGCCAGCAAACAGAGGCCGACGCCGCAATTTGGCTCTGGCACCTGGCGATAGGAGTGTCGCCTAGCGCCAGAGTCAAATCGTTGGTGACCGACTCTGTTTTCTGACGCTAGTTCCTACATGCCCAAACAGCTTTCTTTGCTCGATAAAATTGTCCAATTTCACGCAGCATTATGTCGATCCTAGTTGTGAAAGATATTCCTCAAATTTCCTACATGTAAAAATCCTATTGTGAAAGATCTTTTTTATGCATATGACAATAATGTAAATCAAAATTACGCACATGAAATACTTAGAACTTTTCGAGTCTCATCCACTCATTCTAAATCATTGCATAAATAAGTTTCAGGAATTAAAATAGAAATCCTCCCCAGCGGAGTCGCCAAAAACTGTAGGAAATATTTCAAGCATTACCCCAAACTTGAACCCCAATGTGATCATACAGTTAAGCATGGTGGCGTCCAAATGGAAGGAAGCTAGAGCAAAAGAGTCGCCAACAAGTTTTAGTAACTTGTAAACCGTTCACGAGGTGAAGGTTACACCCCTTAACGATCCAGGAGATCGTCAACTCCAAAAGGTCTGGAACCATGACTGGTAGATTGGGGATTAGGGTACAAATCTAACCTAAAAGAGATTAAACCTGCCCTAACAATAGGCCTCTACTTTATTCTGATCTTATTCATGTGCGCTTTCTGACTAACATGCAATCACTAGGTTAACCCTAAACCTATTTATCTATGTTGGTTGAATTTAATGCACAAACAAATCTATTATTGGCGATCACTTGAATTATAATCATATTAACCCTAAAAAAGATTATTAATTATCTTATTAAGCGCGACTATTCCCTTTAAACATGCATAAAAGGTGTGATCAAACAATCATAATAAACATAAAGAAACATAATAATAATCATAACAATTATAATCATAATAATAATTATAATCAATAATCATCATCATCATGTTAAAGCATAATAATAGCAAGATCCTAGGCATGATACTAAAAAGATTAATAACAAACCCTAACATGTCACTAAGAAATAAAAATCAAAGCTTTAACCCTAACATGATACTAACATGATATTAGAAAAAAAATAGGAAGCATCATAACAATCATACTTGATATTTGGAAATTATAGTTGTTACCCTAAACACGATACTAGGAAGCAATATAATAAAACATCCTAACATGACACTAGAAATCAAAATAACAACCTAAGCATGATTTCTAAATCATAATATCAATAAAAAAATTAAAGCACTTACTTGGATGCCTCGTATCTCTTTCTAATAACAAAATACACGCATTAGTAACTTCAAGGAAAATAATAAAATTAAAGAATTAAATTAAATAATTGAAATAGATAATTTGGGACCAAACCCTCAAAAATATCAAACCTTTCACGTCTAGGGCGAAGGCAACTTCAAACTTGGCTATGAGTGTCTAGATCTTGTTAATGCGGAATTTTATTTTGTAAAAAGCTAGTTTAGAGAGAAAGAGAGAGAGAGAGAGAGAGAGAGATAGAGAGAGAGAGAGAGAGGGAGAGAGAGAGTGAGAGAGAGAAAATCAAGAAATTCTTGATGAGAGTTGGTGGTTTAAAACGGAGGTCTAAGGATGCTATTCATAAAAAAATAGTCCGGAATTGATAATACGAATCAGAGTTTGAAAAGGAATAAAACACGCCTCTGTCGCCAACAACAGGGTCTATCGCCGCACGACAGGGTCTATCACCATGCGATAGGGTCTGTCGTCCGGCGCTGCAAGACAGTTTTTGCGGATTTTGTTTTTATCATATCTTTTGATCTAGAAGTTTAAATAAGGCATATGATATGTCGTTGGAAAGGTATTGAAGTCTACTTTCCAACCCAATAAGAATCAGATTAAAATCTTTTGTATATAAAAATATATGGCCGAAATAGTGGAAGGGTGACAGTTTTAAATAGAGTTTCTGATAACCAAGCGCATCTGTAGATACCCATTTGTGTCTCCCTAAAACCAAACCCAGTGATGAGTACCTTTTATGTCAAATCATAATCGAATGAAGCAAAAGTGTGAAAATTCTAGTGATGAGGATGTTTTTATTAAAATATCTCTTCGTTTTGTTTTTGAAAATGTTTCTTTTCTTACCCTATTTTTGACAAACGTGCACTCCAGTTTAGTTTGGTCCATTATATGGGTCAAATAATGGTGTATTTAGATGGGCCATGAAAAGACCTTTCCAACGATACAATATAAGCTCAATTTCGATTAATAATGAGGAAGTTATGGCCAAAATACTAAACTGGGCCCAAACCGGATTTTACCTACGACTCAATGATCATGTGGAGGGTCCAAAGGTCTAATCCTATTCCTAAACTAATTAGGATTAACTAGAAGCTTCTATAAGTTTCTAAAAGATGTTAATTATCCTTTTTTGAAAAGATAAGATTAAAGAATTTGAGTTAAATAAAAACTTTCCTTTTTTTAAAACATTCCTTGAAATCATTCAAAGTCAGTTAGATTTTATTTTCGTGCCTCATAATCTTTATCAAAAATTTATATGGTTGGATAGATCTTGAAATTATATTTCCAATGATATATTATAATATTAAATCCGAGCTATAAAGAAAAAGATATGAATGAGATATGAAACTATATCCAAAACTGACACCATCCTACTATTTCGGCCATATCATTTTATCTACAGAATATTTTAATCGGATTCTAATTTGGTTGTAAAGTGGACTTCAAGAGCTTTCCGACGACATATCATATTCTTTATTTGGACTTCTAGATCCAAAGATATGATAAAAACAAAATCCGCAAAAACTGCTGTCCATCGAGTTTTTTTTCGATTCGAATTCATATTCTTTTCTTACTCTTCGACCCTCTTTTTTTCTCTATAAATAGAGGTCATATCTCTCTTTTTCAATCACCAACTCTCATCTAGAATTTATTTATTCTCTCTCTCTTTCTAAGCCTACCCTTTTGCATACAAAATTCCGCATTCAAAAGATCTGGAAGCACCTAGCGTTGTTCGAAGTTGCCTTTGCCCTAAACGTGAAAGGTTTAATTTCTGAGGGTTTGGTCACAAATCTCTCTTTTAATCATTTAATTGAATTGTTTGATTTTATTATGTTCCTTGAAGTTACTAACGCGTATATTTTGTTATTAGAAAGAGATACGAGGCATCCAAGTAACTGCTTTAATATATTTATTGATATTATGATATAGAAATAATGTCTAGGTTGTTATTATGATTCATAGTATCATGTTAGGATGCTTGATGTTTTGAATGACAACAATGATTCCTAGTATTATGTTTAGGGAAAAGTTTATTATAACAAATATTCTTATTATGATTCCTGCGATAATTCTTATTCTTTTCCTAATATCATCTTTGTATCATGTTAGGGTTAAAGCTTTGATCTTTATTTCTTAGTGACATGCTAGGGTTTGTTATTAATTTTGTTAGTATCATGCCTAAGATCTTGCTATTAATATTATGCTTTAACATGATTATGATTTTTATTATTATTATTATGATTATTTGTTAATATTATGTTGCTTGATGATTATATTTATTGTTTTTGCTTGATCACGCCTTTAATGTATGTGTAAATGGAATTTGTACTTGTAATCACGCTTAATAAGATAATTAATAATCTTGTTTAGGGTTAATATGATTATAACTCAGGTGATCCCTAATAATAGTTTATTTGTGCATTAATATTTAACCAACATAGATAAACATGTTTAGGTTAATCCTATTGATTGCATGTTAGTCAGAAAGCGCACATGAATACGATCAGAATAAAGTGGAGGCCTATTATTAGGGCAGGTTCAATCTCTTTTAGGTTTGATTTGTACCTTCATCCCCGAACTACCAGTCATGGTTCCAGACCTATTGGAGTTGACGATCTCATGGATCGTTAAGGGGTGTAACCTTCGCCTCGTGAATGGTTTACAAGTTCCTAAAACTTGTTGGCGACTCTTTTGTTCTATCTTCTTTCCCTCTAGACGTCAACGTACTTTAGTGTATGATCACAGTAAGGTTCAAGCATGGAGTAATGCTTGAAATATTCTCCACAACATCCGTCCTAGGGACACTCTGGAACGGGGTGCAAGCCAGGCAGGTACAAGTCGTCTCCCTGGTCAGCCGGAAGGGGAAACCTTTACGGTCGGTGGATCTGCTCCAGTAACTCGAGATGAACTCATGAAATTCATGACTAGTTTCAAGGGTGAAATCAAGGATCTAATCACCAAGAGCCGGGCTGGCCCAAGTAATGGTTTGTCAGCAAGGAAGACTCCTCTAGAAAAGAAGAAGCCAATAAGGGACAGGCAGCGAACTCTGCATCCAAAGGAAAAGGCAGTCATGACCCTTGACTAGTCCAAGATTCTTTTGCCCAAGAAGAATACCAAAAATACCCGCCAGAGTGAACAGCCAGTGGGAAACAAAAAATCCATTCTTGATGCCCGGGAGATCATCACCCGCAAGAGGACTCAACAGTCAGCTTCCACTTCAAGCTTTCCAGAAAGCTTTTAGAATACATCTACAGGGAATGTACAATCCTTGCATGAGAGCCATATAGGCGGTAATACCGTACATTCTGGCCCTCAGATGATTGGGAATGCACCGCACGTACCGCCTATGGTCTATGACCCCTATTCTCCTCATTTCATGTAGTCGGCTTTCTTCGGAGGTTAGGAGGCATACAACAATGTCCAGCCACTGGACTGGTAGCTTTGTCTGCTCCGCCTGGGTGAGCAACCTTCTGCGTACACCCGGGAAATAACCAAGGTGGCACAGCCAGCCAAGGTTAAAAATGTGTTGGTAGGTACTAATGATGGTACCTCCAACCTAGAAGATCACCTCATGGCTTACACCAACCTCATGTATTTACAGGGGTTGGATGATGCCACTTGGTGTCGATGCTTCCTAGCTACATTGAAGGGCTGACCAACAATGGTTTGGCAACTTGCAAGCCGGTTCCATTGATAGTTTCAAGAAGCTTGCCTTCTTGTTTGATTCCAACTTCTCAATGAACATCCCTGCGAAGAAAACAAATCTTTACTTCAGCACCATTAAGTAGGGGGAGAGAGAAGGATTACGCTCCTACATCAGGCGGTTCAATCAGACCAGAATTCAGATTCAGCGATTGTCTGACGAAGTAGCTTTCATAGACTTCTTTAAAGGTCTGAGAGACGGGTCGACCTTTAAGTTCGACCTTGTAAGAATATGAGAATTTACCCTACAGGCGGCCGTGAGGGAGGCGGAAAGATATATTCAAGCAACCGACCTCTGCTCGCCTGGTAGTCATTCGGACTCCAAGAAGTCTGAAAAACAAAAAGACAGCCGGCCTGCTCAGTCGGCAAAGAAAAAAGATGAGAATAACAAGAGAAAAGAAGTCTGGGCGGTGAGTGATTCTAACCAGCCGTCCTAGAAGAAAAAGAAAGAATTTAAACCACACGTCCGAAAAGTACGAGTTTGACAAGGATTGCAACTCCATCCTCATGGAGATCAAGGACCGGCTATCTTTAGAAAAGCCGAACCCAATGAAAAGTTCCATTCAATCAAGGAACAGAAATAAATACTTCCAGTACCATGAGGAAGTTTGCCATGACACCAACGACTGCTTCAGCCTTCAACGGGCGTTGGACCGTCTGACTTACAAATGGACGTTTAAGTCTTACATTTCTGCTTCCAAAGGGACTAATAAGAAGAACACGGGGCAGTCATCTAAGACACCCCAGCCTGCTAGTAGCTCGGAAACTGACAAAGAGCCGATCTACACTATAACAGGCGGGTTCTCATGTGGTGGCCCTACCATCCGGGGCACCAAAAGCCATCTTTGAAAGATGGAAAATGATGATGATGAGCAGGCGTCAGCTAGATCCACCTTCCCAGATGTTTTGATCACTAAGAAGGATAGGGGCAGCGTCCGCCGCCTGCATGACGACCCGGTTGTCATTGAATGTAAGGTCGCCAATCAGCTAGTTGGGCGGATCCATATTGACACCGGTAGCTCGTCAGACATCATCAGTTAGAGGTGCTTGCAGAAGCTGAAGTATAAGCCCAGCAGCATGCACCCGGTAAACCACCTCCTGGTTGGCTTTTAAGGGGGGATGGTATACCAAGTCGGTAGAATTGATCTACCCATCCGGCTGGGAGAGAAAGGATGAGGACGACACCTGGCTGTCAAATTCTAGGTTGTTGAGGAGTTGACTGGCTATAACATTATTTTAGGCCGGCGAACTCTTAACGAGGCCAAGGCGATAATCATTCCTTCCCTTATGCCGATCAAATATGAGAAGGATGGCGGTTTTGTTTCTTCCTTGAATGGGGATCAAAAGACAACCCGGGATTGTTATCTCATAGCCGTCAAGTCCATAGTGGCCTCAGACGGTCAAGGACAGGAACGAATAGACCTTGACAATGTCAAGGACGTCAGCCTACCCCCACCATCAGCCGGAAAGAACAGAAAGGCTCATCAGCTGGTGGAGGTAAAGAAAGAGAAAAAATAGCAATCACTAACTGGTGAACGGTCAGATGAGCTCCGTCCCCAGCCGGCTGGTGAACATATTGATATACCTCTGGATGACAGCTGTCCAGAGCGTACTGTTAAGGTTGGGACGACTACTTTGCTAACCTGGGTGCAGATTTGCACCTATTGCTGAAAGAATTCAAAGACATTTTGGCCTTTTAAGTTGCAGAGATGCCAGGCGTCAGCCCGAATCTCGTTGTCCATAAACTCGCTGTAGATCTATAAAAGAAGCCCATCCGGAAAAAGAAAAGAAATCACGGTGAGGAAATAAGTCAGGCGGCAGCTGCCGAAGTTAAAAAGCTGCTGGATGCTGGGTTCATTCGGCCATGTAATTTCCCTGAATGGGTGGCGAATGTTGTGCTTATAAAGAAGTCGAATGGTACTTGGCGTATGGGTGTTGATTACACAAACCTCAACAAGACATGTCCAAAGGACAACTATCCGCTCCCAAAGATCGACCGTCTGGTCGACTCTACAGCCGGGCATGCCTTGATGAGTTTTATGGATGCCTATTCCGGCTTCCATCAGGTACCCCTATGGAAAAAAGATCATGAGAAGACGGCCTTCGTCATTGATCATGGGTTATTCTGCTATAATGTGATGCCGTTTAGCTTGAAGAATGCGCCGACTACATACCAACGGATGATTAATACAATCTTTAATAATCAAATTGGAAGGAATAATGTAGAGGCGTACATTGATGACATGATAATCAATTCCAAGCAACAGACGGATCACCTTGCTGATCTCCGAGAAACCTTCACAACCCTTAGGGGGCATAAGGCTATGTTAAATCCCAAGAAATGCGTCTTTGGTGTTGAGTATGGGAAGTTTCTCGGATTCCTGATTGATCAAAGGGGGATAGTGGCTAACCTTGAGAAGATACAGGCGGTTATTGACATGAAGTCATCCCTCACTGTTAAGGAAGTATAGAGACTAACCGTTGCCTGGCAGCATTTGGAAGGTTCCTCAGCCGGTCAGGGGACAAATGCCTTTACTTCTTCCAAGAAATCTGGAAGAAGACTATATTTGAATGGGGGGATGATGCTGAGGCGGCCTTTCAGAAGCTGAAAGAACACTTGCACTCTTTGCCAAGGCTTGTTAGCCCTCTGCCCAAAGAGACGTTATATATGTACCTAGCCGTCTCAGACCATGCCCTCGGTGCTGTTCTCCTTACTGAGAGAGAAGACATCTAGCTCCCGGTCTATTTCATTAGTCATGTGCCAAAAAAAGCAGAACTCCAGTACCCCATGGTTGAAATTTTTTGCCATGCTTTATATATGGCATTCAAGAAGCTAAAGCCTTATTTTCTGGCACATTTGGTTGTAATCTACACCGATCAGCCCCTCAAGCGGCCAATGTCTACCTTGGAGTCATCCGACATAATGTTGAAATGGGCTATTGAAATGCAAAGTCTTGAAATCACTTTCGAACCAAGAATGGCAGTGAACGGTCAAGCGTTTCCCAACTTCATTGTCGAAATGACACGACCGGTTCCTCCGGATAACATTGATCAGGTTTGGAAAGTGTATGTAGAAGGGAGCTCGACAAAAATCGGCTATGGTGCAAAAATTATATATGAGTCTCCTGAGGGGGACAGATTTGAATATGCACTTCGGTTTAAGTTTTAGGATCGAATAACGAGGCGGAGTACAACACCCTGCTAGCCGGAATCCGCATGTGTAAGGCGGCAGGGGCAACAAAAATTGACGCCTATTTTGATTCGCACTTGGTCGTAAGCCAGTATGAGAGAAAATATGAGGAAACTCATCCGGCTATGATCAAATATCTTCAGGCAGTCAAAGAAGAGGCAGGGGCACTTGAAGAATTCCGTCTGAGTCAAGTGCCCAAGTCATACAACAACCAGGCGGATGCATTGTCCAAACTGGCATCTTCCGCCTACTGTGATACGCCTCGGTCACTCTTTTGGGAAGTTCTGGAAAAAAGAAGTATATATAAAAAACCCATTAGAATCCTGGACCGAAAATCTACCTAAATGGATGGCATCCGGGCATATTTAACAGACGGCACGCTTCCTGATTCACCACATGAGGCAGCCGTCATGAAGAAACGAGCAACAAAATTCGAGATAAGGAACGGAGAGCTCTTCAAGGAGGGTTTACTTAAACCTTTATTGAAGTGTGTTACCCGAGAAAAGGGGAAAGAAGTTCTCAAAGAATTGCATGCGGGTTACCGTGCCTCCCATATAGGCGACAGGTCTCTAGCTGTCAGAGCCAAGAGACATTATTTTTTGGCCTACTCTTGAGGCAGATGCCAAAGAGTTGGTGAAGAAATGTGACAAATGTCAGAGGTTTGGCAAGCTTATTCACCACCCGACTACTGATCTGACGGCAATCCACAGCCTAGTCCCGTTTGCTAAGTGGGGCATGGACATCTTGGATCCTTATACGCCTACATCAGGCAGAAAGCGTTATATTCTGGTGGTTGTGGATTACTTCACCAAGTGGTGGAGGCGGAGGCGGTCAAGAACATCAAGACAAAGGATGTCATCTCTTTCATTTGGAAGAACATCATCGCCCGGTTTAGGGTACCTATGTCTATGGTGTTTGATAATGGCCTCAATTTGAAATGCCTCACCTTAAGACTTGGTTAGGGGATCAAGGGATCTCACACTGCTTTGCATTAGTCGGCCGACCCCAAGCAAACGGCAAAGTTTAAGCCTTCAACAAACTCATCTTACACGGCATCAAAAAGAAAATTGAAAAAGTCGGTGGCTTATGGGCAGAAGAATTGATTCATGTTTTATGGGCCATCCAGTCAACTGCCAAAGGTGCAACCGGTGAAACCCCATTTCTCCTGGTATACGGTGCTGAAGCCATCTTGCCCATCGAACATTACGAGCCGACTCTCAGAGTGATGCTTTACGATGAAGAGGCAAATTGGGAGGCCATGTGGCTGGCAATGGATTCCTTCCCGGAACGCAGGGGCAATGCTGCCCTGCGTCATGAGATATACCGTCAGATAATGATGAGAGCCTACAACAAGAAAGTACACAAGCGCCCTTTGAAATTTAGCGACTTCGTGTTACGAAAAATTAAGGCAACTGGTAGGGCCAATGAGCTTGGAAAGATAACTTCCAATTGTGAAGGCTCCTACCGGATCTATGAAGAAGTTAGGGATGGCACCTACCGCCTGGAAACACTAGATGGAAGACGCCTGCCCAGAACTTAGAATGTAGATAACTTAAAAAAAGTACTACTTCTTAGAATTGTAAATTTTTTGTAAACAAAAAGTTTATTAATGAGAAATCAGGCTTTGTTTTTAATTGTGCTGTCATCTTTGTAATTATTATTCCGCCTAGGCTATGTTCAGATGGATTATTTGCTAAACCAACTAAGTTGGAAAATTAGTAGCGAATTCAACATCCAAGTGACATGCGGCCAATGGCCAGATCAATAAACTAGGTACAAAAACGCTTAGTAGCTATGCAACCGGCATAAAACAAGACCAAAGTCCCATGGCCGGATGGTTGCTTATTTAAAAAAATTGCATGTCCCAATATGGAAAACGGCGTCCAGCGACACCCCTCCGGGTGCATTCGTCGTAGAGAGAAGACTATCAGTTAGTTCTACGTATCTACGCACACGGCAAAGATTGAACGACCAAATTGGTCAACTCATAGCTGTCTGACAAGAATAGTCTACAGAACGATTATGTTTTGGAAATACTAGATGCCCTAAAGCCTCAGCCAGTTCTCGACCAAAGTTCTTAGGCTTTTCATTACGAAATTGCACATACTCTCCCATAGAGGTAAAAGAATTGTGTGATGGCTATGCAACCACCCCAGACAAAATTTTACCGCCTGGGTAAGAGGCTGGGAGCACCGGTTTAAATGGACGGATGTACACTTGGTTTGGGGCAATCACCATTGTGATTGATTGGCCTAAAAACATCCCATACTTCTCAAAGTATCAAATATTTTCAAGCCAATCAATCAATTTGAAATGAAACCAACCACACAGCCGTCCAGTGGCAAGAACAACCGGATTACAATCTGTCGCATGCTTTTTATAAGTTAGGCAAAATATCAAAGAATTGCAATATGTACGCAAAATTAATTCAAAAATTAAAATTCAAACACAAATGCAAACATGAATAAAAAATCGACTGAGTCGGAATACTTCATAAAATTAAAACTTGTACAAAGACAAGAATGATTATTAACAAGAATCACATCTGGTAAAGAAAAAAAAAATAATTGTCAACGTAACTCCATAGTCGGTAAAATTACAATATACTCGGATTACAAGCCGGAAAAGAAAATAAATGGCATACTGCCGTAGAATTTGGGGAGGCTGATTCAAGGCTGAGGGGGAAGCTGTTGCTCTGGCCGGTCCTGACCGGTAGGGAGGGCTCTTGATTGATCCTCAGCCGCTTAAGGCTTGCTGTCTTGGTTTTGTTGGCCCTTCGCCGGCTCCTCATCGTTGTCTTTAAAGTGACACGGAGCTGCCTCTCCTAAGCCTATAGACTTCTAATTCAATATCCGGATAGAGGAGCCCCCAGGCTATCTTCAGGGGGTCGTATTATCTCGCTCATTCTCCTCCACTAGCCAGGTCTGCTCCTTTACAATTTCCTCCTTATACTGGTTTTGCAGGTTGACCAGCTCCAACCCCAACCGGGCCAGTTTGCCTATTATCTGCTCGAAGTCCAGTACCTGCGGATCAGGTATGGAGTTTTTTTCAGATTGGGTGAGGGTCCTCACCATTCGTTTTGCAAACCCAGGAAGATCCTGCTTGTCGAATGTAAGATATGCATCATATGAAGTACTTGGTGAGAGGGATGCAGCGTAGTTGTCATTCATTTATAGCCGGCTGCTAACTGAACCCCCCAAAGGGTCAACCTTAGTCTTGACTCGCATAAAGTCAAGTGGCCAAGGAAGTTCAATCTTATTCTTACCTTGGGTTTATGGATGGGGCTTTGAGGCTTCCTCCTCCCCTGTCGTTGCCACACCGCCTGCAACATTAGGTGGCTGGCCACCCTTCGATGCCGTAGAGGCATCCGACACTTTTTTTCCCTGAACGTTTTGAGCTTTCACTTAAAACCTTCATAACTAATGGAGACTTGATGTCGGTCGTAGGACGATTCGGATTAGCCAAGGAAGTTGACTAGGTAGGGTTCTTCTTTTCGGCCTTGGCAGCCGGAGTTTTATCCAGTTCCTCCCCCTATCTTTTGAAAAGCTTGGAGATGGAGCGTGGAACACGTTTGTTGGCATCCTGCAAATAGAGGATCAAAAGTTACTAGCCGACAAAAGCACTTAGAAGAAATTTAAAGAAAATAAGACAGGTCAGGCTATCATACCCCGCTTTCTTGGCCTCTTTAGCCTAAACGACTGCTCTCTTGGAGAGCGCTCTCTCTTTGCGCAGCAGCGCAACAGGTTTAGCCGGGGTCTTCTCCGGATCTACCATCTTAAAGGCTTTGGCTGCAAGGGGAAAACGGGGAATTAGTTAAAATAATAAAAAGTTGAAGTACAAAAACAAAAAACAACAGAATTGACGGATGCAAAGTGGATCTACCCTTGGGAAACATGGTGCTTAACCCGCAGGCGGACAGGAATATTTCATCCTTGGGGATCCAGTTCTTTGGCACAATAATATGAGTCCCATCCCCCAGGGGCTCAGTTGTGGTCTCGAAGAAACCCGGGTCCATTATTTGCTCCCAGGCTCTAGAAGAAAATGTCGGGAGAGAACATTCCCTGCCTAGGAGAGCCGGTTCTTTATTGTACCGGCGCAGCGTTCGGTTGTGTTTCAGAGTGGGGGAGGAGATAAAATAAATCTTCTCCTTCCACCTGGACCATTTGGACACCTTGTCCAAGGTCATTAGATATTGGGGCAAAGTGGTAAGAGTATACCACGCCCCATGACCGTTTGGGGCCTTGCGCAGATAGTGCATATGAGCAAAGGCTAAAAGGTTGGGGGCTATATTTCGGGGCTCGCAGGCGGCAATGTAACTCAAAATATCCACCCACGAGTTAGGGGTAAGCTGCTAGACACCCAGATCATACCCCTTTAGGATTTTCCTAATCCCAGTATAGAGGGTAAATCGGAGGCCGGCTTCTATTACCGCCTCGTAGTAGACAAAGTAGTTTTCTACATAATGTTGTCCTTCCTGGCCATGAACGTATCCCAGGAGGAACTATAATATACCACCCCTTTCCAATGGGGTGTTTTTCTTTGAAGGCCTTGAAGTCGCTCTTCAACAAGGCTTTATCACCCAGAAGCATCCTTATCTTCTTCGGGTCAGGGTTAGCTGAATTCTTAGCCGGCTGTTGATAGTGTAGGGAATATTTCAAGAATTACCCCAAACTTGAACCCCACTATGATCATACACTTAAGTACGGTGGCGTCCAAAGGGAAAGAAGATAGAGCAAAAGAGTCGCCAACAAGTTTTAGGAACTTGTAAACCGTTCACGAGGCGAAGGTTACACCCCTTAACGATCCATGAGATCGTCAACTCCAATAGGTCTGGAACCATGACTGGTAGTTCGGGGATGAAGGTACAAATCAAACCTAAAAGAGATTGAACCTGCCCTAATAATAGGCCTCCACTTTATTCTGATCGTATTCATGTGCGCTTTCTGACTAACATGCAATCAATAGGATTAACCTAAACATGTTTATCTATGTTGGTTGAATATTAATTCACAAGTAAACTATTATTGGTGATTACTTGAATTATAATCATATTAACCCTAAACAAGATTATTAAATATCTTATTAAGCGTGATTACAAGTACCAATTCCCTTTAAACATGCATAAACGGTGTGATCAAGCAATAACAATAAATAAGCACCAAGCAACATAATAATCATAAACAATAATCATAATAACAAATTATAATTAAAATAATCATAATAATCATGTTAACAATAAAGCATAATAATAGCAAGATCCTAGGCATGATACTAACAAGATTAATTACAAACCCTAGCATGTCACCAAGCATTAAAAATCAAAGCTTTAACCCTAACACGATATTAATAATCATAAATATTAGGAAGAACATAAAAGGCATCATACTTTTAACCATACTTGATTTTAAAGTTACCCTAGACATGATACTAGGAATTTATTGTTGTCACCCTAAACATCAAATTAAGGAAAACATCCTAAAATGATACTAGGAATCAAAATAATAATCTAAGCATGATTTCTACATCATAATATCAATTAAACCATTAAAGTACTTACTTGGATGCCTCGTATCTCTTTCTAATAACAAAATACACATGTTATTGACTTCAAGGAAAATAATAATTAAAACAATTAAATTAAATAATTAAAAGAGAGATTTGGGACCAAACCCTCAGAAACTAAAACCTTTCACGTCTAGGGCGAAGGCAACTTCAAATATGGCTAGGTGTATCTAAGTCTTGCGAATGCGGAATTTTGTATTTGAGAGAAGGCTAGTTTAGAAAAAAGAGAGAGAGAGTAATCAAGAAAATCTTGGTGAGAGTTGGTCAATGAAAACGGAGTTTTTAGAAAGCTATTTATAGAGAAAATCAGCCAAAAAGATATAAAATCAAAACAGAGTTCTGACGCGCATAAAACATGATTAGCGTCGACGCTGGAAATTAGCGTCAGGCGCTGAAGGTTAGCGCCTGGCGCCAAGCCTTAGCGCCAGGCGCTAATGCTTAGCATCAGACGCTAATAATCAGTTTCACGCGTTTGTTTTATCATATCTTTTGATGCGGAAGGTCAAATAAGGCATATAATATGTTGTTGGAAAGCTCTTGAAGTCTAATTTCCATCACAATTTGAATCAGATTTAAATATTTTGTAGATAAAATGATATTGCTGAAATAGTTGAAGGGTGTCGGTTTTGGATAGAGTTTCATGTCTCATTCATATCTTTTTCGTTATAACTCAGATTTAATATTATAATATATCATTGGAAAGATAATTTCAAGATCTATCCAACCATATAAAATTTGGATAAAGATTATGAGGCACAAAAATAAAATCTTAATATATTCCACTTCGTACAAAACAAGGATTCTCAAAAGGAGTAGTTTTATTCAAATTCAAACTCTTAAAACATAATTATCAATCCTAACTCCATTAGGATTTAAGAGAACCTTCTAGAGTAATCTAAAAGACTATAATCAATCCTAATAGATTTAGGAATGATAATTAATAATAGACCCTCCTCTAGATCATTGGGCTGCATATAAAAACCAAATCGGGCATAGTTTAGTATTTTGGCCATAACTTCCTCATTATTCATCGGAATTGGGCTTATAATATATCGTTGGAAAGGTATTTTCAAACCCCATCCAACTACACAATTATTCGACCCTTATCATGGACCAAACTAAACTAGAATGCACGTTTTTCAAAAATAAGGTAAGAAAAGAAATATTTTCAAAAACAGAAAGAAGAGATATTTTAATAAAAACATCTTCATCACTAGACTTTTCACACTTTCGCTTTATTCGATAATCATATGACGTGAAAGGTATTCATCACTAGGTTAGGTTTTGGGGAGACACAAATGGGTGTCTACAGATAGTAAGCCGCAAAATTATCCTGATTGGAGCTAGGTGCTTCTCCCCCCGATCTTTCGGCGGCATCGTTGCCGCCTGCCTCCTCTCCTAACCCATGAGAGGAGGCGACCTCTTTGTTTCCTACCTCCATCAAGCTTGATCTGCCGAAGGAGGAGGGAGTCTCATCATCGGAACCATTTTTCTCCTCCGATTCCACTTGTTCCCCATCCGCAACAACCTCATTGGTGGGCACTTCCATAGCACTCCAGCTTCTAGGCTTATTAGTCGTTTGTTTAACTCTAGTCATTGTGTCCTGCGCAGACACGGAGAGAGAGGAATTCGGGGATGAGCACAAATGTTCCTACAGTCCAGAAAAGGCACCCCATGTTCTAGATTCAGTCGTGCCGGGAGACTGGCTGAATGTCCTAAGCAGTGCCAAGTGTGTAAATTGAGAGCTCATTTTTATTTTTAAAGACTATGTATACAGACGGAAAAGAGAATGTTTACAAATTTAAATGTAGGAAAAGATAAAAAATGGTACAGGCGGTTACCTTACTTTAGCTCTGAAAACTCTGAAAACTACTACAGACGGGTGATCGGGTGTTGTAAAAGTGAGCACACGGAAATCTTGAGAATCTGACGCAGACGAGATCAAAGTATCTCTCTCTAAGAATCTCTCTTTCTCTCTCTAGAAAGTCAAAGTAAAGAAAATAGTGAGAGAAGGGAGGGGGGGTAAACCCCTATTTATAAAGGGGTGAAACGGGGGCATCCCCGTCATACCCCAGATTTTACTAGCCATTTTCACTGTTCACCTCTCACAGGTGAAAACGTGTCACAACGTCACGTGGCCCGCCACGTGACCCATGTGAGGGGACAAAGTTTAGGGTAAAATAACCTAGACATGTGGACCAATGAGAGAAGGTCACATGTCCAGCCTAGGCTAGTCAAAGTGGACCGATAGCCATCTTACACGTGTCCCCTTCAGATATTTCCTGAAATTACGGCCTTCAAGTGACCTAGATTAGGGCACACCTTCCAACGACCCTATAAATAGGGAGATATTCCCCCATTTTGGGGACGCAATCAATCATTTATTACACCTACATTCTCTCACATATGAGAAACACCTAAGCTTGGAATCCAAGCAGATACCCACCTAAATTTCTACACTCTTTGTTCCTTTTCAAGTTGCTAAGTTGATCGTCGGAGGGGGAGCTATTACAACCAGAGTCTCCGTGTTTTTGCAGGTACAGCTCGAGCTGGACAAGTATTTTTGACGTAACTCTCCCAAGGGACAAAAACACCCAAAACACAAATGAAAGTCAAACACATTCAAACAAAGCTATTTGAATCAAATGAACTCAAACATAGTAAACCAAACCTTTTTGAATCGAAAAAAGTCAAATGCATTCAACAAAGTTAATTGAATAAAATGAAAGGCAAACACATTCTAACAAATCTTTTTAAATCAGAGGAAAGTAAAACACATACAAACAAAGCTTTTAAAATCGAATGAATGTCAAATGCATTTAACGAGGCTAATTGAATCAAATGAAAGTAAAAAACATTCAAACAAATCTTTTTGAATCAAAGAAAAATTACCCACAATAAAACAAAGCTTTTTGAATCAAATGAAAGAAAAACTCATTTAAACAAAGCTTTTTAAATAAAACGAAAGTAAAACAAATTTTAAAAAAGATTTTTGAATCGAATGAATGTCAAATGCATTCAACGAAGCTAATTGATTAAAATGAAAGTCAAACACATTCAAACAAATCTTTTCAAATCAAATGAAAGTCAAACACATTTGTAGGCGTCGCTCGAATTTCACCTACGTTAAAGCATGTGTGAATATGCTTGGTACTTATAGGAAGAGGGAATAGACATCATACGATTAGGGACAAGGAAAGTAGGTAGCCGCCAACAAGTTTTTAAGGAACTTGTTAACCGTTCACGGATCATAAAAGGCAACCACGAATGATAGGCAACAACGATTAACCCGTGAAGGTTACACCCCATTCATAATCCATGAGATTACTAACTCCATATGGTTCGGAAAAACAAAAGGAGGATCGAGGATGATGGTACGAATTGAGTCATGGAGTCACATTCGCCCGTATTGGCCTCTACTCGATTCTTATAGTGAAAAGTGATTCCTGCGATCTCAAAGGCATACAAACAAAATATTAAATTTGCTCCAAACTATTATTAAGCTAAATGGGTTGAATATTGATGAAACAAAATAATTCTAAAATATCGTGATCACTTGATTAAACAACAAGATTAAAAAGGATCCTAAACTGGTTTTCCAAATTATCTTATAAGGCGTGATTTTCAATTACATATTCCCTTTAACATGCAATGTTGTGATCATAAAATAAATAGAATAAACATTAATATTGGAAGCAATTTTATAATAATTCCAACAATATAAAATCGTTAGAAAAATAATAGAAATAAAAGGAACATAATTCTTACTTTGATTATGTTTGCTTTCAACTACAAAATAATAAACGAGTTAGTAACTTCAAGGAAATAATAATAAAACAATAATTAAATTAAATTAAATTAAGTAGAATTGATTTGGGGCCAAAACCCTTAAACAATTCTACCTTTCACGCCTTGGCTTAAGGAAAGAGCCACGAGTAAAGTATGGACTCCTTGGAGTGCTTGAAGAAGGAATTTTGAAAAAAGAAGGGTAGGCTAGTGTTTAGGCTAGAGCATAAAAGAGAGAAAAAATAGAGAATTAATTGATGCCCCGTACATCAGAAATGAGGGAACACACGGAACCCTAAAATGATAAAAACCTAAAAAAGTATACCGCGACACGACAAAGTGTACCGTGACACGGGAAACCCCACCGTAAGACGGGAAACAATCTTGTGACACGGTATACTATTGTGTGACGCGGGAAATATTCAGTGAACGGGGGATAAAACGCGTTAAGGGTTTACGCGGAAAGGACACGAGAACCCCCGTGTCACAGCAGGTGTCCCGTGTCACGGGGAATCTCACAGTCAGACGGGAGAGATTCCCGTGACACGGTAGAACAATGCCGTGACGCAGGAGATTTTAGCCTGTTTTAACGTCTAAATTCATTGTTAACCCTAATTTCGTTCAGCATTTTAAGTGCCGATTGATAATTTCGGGCCATTTCTGATTTATTATTATTTGGGCTAAAATAAGAAAATAAGTAAATAAAATAAATAAAAATTTGGGCCAAAATAAATATTGAAACAATAAAATAAAAAAGGTTTGGGCTAAAATTAAAACTATGCTTTGACTAAACATCAAGACTGATCCATGGACTATTCAAAAATTGAATTTATTTAAATACAATTTTTTAAGCACTCTCGGGATTAAATACTGAACCCGACCAATAGTGGCGATGAAAGGTTGTTCATCATCGGGTTTGGTTTTGGGGTGACATTTTTAGGCGTCTACAGAAGCCCCCACTTTGACTGAGTTTGTAGAAACGTCAGTTTCAAAAACGATAATCAAAGTAGCCGATTAGGACGGAGAATGATTTAAGACGTTCTGCGATCCTGAATCACTCTGCATACGCCGATACCTGCAGAAAAATGTTAATTCCATAGATAAAAGAGTAAAAGGATAGAATACGTATTTGCCACCAGTGTATCGGTGACAAATGAGTTTGGCAGCTTCCTATGCTTGAAGGAATCCACCGGATGACGTTCGTTAAAACGCTTTCCATGCTTGAGGAAAGCCGACTGAGGAATTTGGTAGCTTTCTAAGCCTGAAGAAACCTACCGATACTTTTCATGCCCGAGGAAAGTCGACGTATGAATTTGGTGTCATTATATGCTTGAAGAAATCCACCGATAATGCCTTCCATGCTTGAGGAAAGCCGACTTGGCGGTTTTCTATACTTGAAGAAAAATCCACCGATAACGCTTTCCATGCATGAGGAAAGCCGACTTGGCGGTTTTCTATACTTGAAGAAAAATCCACCGATAACGCTTTCCATGCTTGAGGAAAGCCGACTTGGCGATTTTCTATACTGGAAGAAAAATCCACCGATAACGCTTTCTTGCTTGAGGAAATCTGACTTGGCGGTTTTCTATACTTGAAGAAAAATCCACCGATAATGTTTTCCATGCTTGAGGAAAACCGACAACTGATATAATCGCTGAAATTTTTATGATGGTTCGACTATCCCCGAGTGTGGGTCGCAGATGATTCACACCTTCGAGTCGACTAACCGACAATATTAGGTGTTTAAAATATCGACGACATTGACTTTGACGCTTCCTAGGGGCCAAAATAGTAATTTTGATACCCTTTAAATGTCAGTTAGAATTTTCCGTGTAATTTTAATGAAAAGCTAACTGTCCAATTTGTGCGGAAAATCGTGTAAATTTGGTCAAAATGCCAGGAATATTCGCTGTCAGCTTCGAGGAGTGTGCAGAACTGCAGCCAGAGCTCCGCGCCACGTGGACAATTCTCGCGACACGGTGCACCATTCCCGTCAGACGGTGAAATTCCTGTGCCGCGGGATTTTATTTTGGCTCAAAAATCCCACGCGCCACGTGCACCATACCGTACCACGCGCCTAAACTTTTTCTCTTTAAATTCGAGATGCTTTTCACCATTTTCTTGCCTTTTCTGCTCTTTCACTTCTCTATTTTATTTAATAATTTTTTTTTCATTTTAAGTTGCTCAGATTCCCGAACCACGGCGTGGCTGCACCAGCGCACGATTGTCTTCACCGTGACATGGCGGTTGTGCTGCGTTTTTTTTTTTCGCTACTGCTCGTTGCTGCTGTCTGGGTGCTTTTTTCTACTACTGGAGTGTTTTCGCCGCTGCTGGGGGTCAACGTGACACGGGAGTTGTTGTCGTGCCGCGGGATTTAACCACCGTGCCGCGGTGGTTGGGCGGTCGCACTACATAAAATCCAGTAGTTTTTCGGGTTTTTGGAGTTCAATTCTTCACTAAATTCCGTTCAATCTTTTGCTATCTTCCTCATTTCCGATTTCTTACAAGGATCCATGTAAATTTTCTTGCCTTTTGTCTTGAATTTGCTTCAAATGAGTAATTTTGTGTAAAAACCCTTAAAAATTAATTTGGGGATTTTTTTATTTTGAGATTTATGTTGAAATTCTTGGCATGAATTAGCTTGTATATGTATGTATGTATGTGTGTTTGTGAGCGATTCGAGAAAAAAATTGCATGATTTGGTGAAGAATTGAGCAAATCACCATTTTTGGGTACTACTTGTGTGAAATGGTGTTCTTGTTGTTTATGTTGTTTTTTTTTTTTTTGCACTTGAAATGATGATATATTGGTTGTAGATCTTGTAAAATATGCCATAATGTGTCGATCTATTGTTTTCGTGCAATTTTGAAACATGTTTTGTGTTATATATTTACTACATTGTCATGGAGAACATAATATCATGCAATTAGGAGAATGTAGTATTAGTTTGTCATGGAGAAACTAAATACTAGAAATAATTCCATTATTTTGCTAATTTTTAGCCTTGAGGTAAAAATTTAGCGTATAATGCAACTTTAAATAGCCATTAAGCTGTTTAGAATAAATCACTAAATAACTTAGGAAATGATGCTAAGCATTTAGATTTTTATTTTCGTAATAGCATGCCTAGACGACGAGATCGCGATCTTTCCACTCATGGCCGGCGTCAGACTTTTCGGGAGGACACTCCCACGATTCTCGAGGGTATGGATGACGACATCTTAGAGTCTGAGCCTCGACCCTCTACGAAAAGGGGTAGGTGGGCTCCACCTCCGTGGAAACCAGACCAGTTGGTTTTCTGTCGTGAGAACAACGTTTCTCATCGTCCACTTACCGGCATAGTCGATGGCACACTTCGCCATCACGGTTCTGGAGCCGGAGATTTGATCCTCGACTTCATGGGATTATCATGAGGGATCCTATTACGAACGCCTTGTGGGAATCTACTAGTCTAGTAGACTTTTATTCGGCGATCGTAGGGTTTCGCAGCCCCCGGGGTTGTGGCGCGACAGCCGTTCGCGCGTTGTTGGAGTATTTTTGGGATACTACCAACACCTTTCACTTTGCTTGGGGGGAGATGACAGTGACCCCTCTGGATTTTAGCATGATCAGTGGTCTACGCTTCACCGACCGGGTCGTAGTGCAGATGTCCAATCTTTCATGGGGGGCGGCTGAGGCAGCCGATTTGTTAGGTCCGATCGTTTAGCATATCAGGACTCAGCCGGTGTCTAGAGGTGGTCCTAGGAGCGGGCGATCATAGTTGGCTTCTATTCTAGCCCGTGGTTAAGACACGGAGGAGACATCACCTGAGCAGCGAGTGCGAATCTTTATTTTGATTCTCATTTCCATGACTCTTTCTTCAGATAGGAGTTTGCGTGCGCTCGTTTGCTACATTCCTTCTTTGCTTAGGATAAGTGAGATAGGATCCTTTAGCTGGGCCAGCCTTGGATATGCCGATCTTCTGTTGTCGTTACATCATGGGTGTAGGCAGCTGAACGACCAGTCCCCTGTCACTGTCTACGGTTTATGGAGAGTTGTAGAGGTGACGATCCTTTCCTTTTCTTGTTTTGTTTTAATTTGTTCGACTCATGTGCTCAAAGATTACTTTTCATTGCAACTATGGTTCTTTGAGTACTTTCCGGGATTGGCCCCTCGATGGCGTCGTGGAGCGGTTCATGACTTCCATGTCGGAGCCAGCTGGCGTGACCGAGGCGAGTCACGAGTGGAGTATGTCTCTGCGCTACGCGGGCAGCTACGCCGAGGCACCTCTTCTGTTGGTGTAAGAATTACTTTTGTAGCTTGTTATTTTTTATCTCGACGTAATTTTCGGCGCTTCATTGTAACTTTTTATGGTTTTCGGGTTGCTATTGATGTCCAGTATCGGCCTTAGGCTGGGATGACTAATCTTCCCGAGGCCTTGCAGCTTTCAACGTACCTTACTTTTTTTGTTGGTACTGGACGCTTTGTCTGGTATCTGGGAAAGCATGCGTGTCGTTCGTCAGCACAGTGGTGATCGCTTTGTGGTGCCCTTGTCTCTACCAAAGTCGATGCTGGACTCACGTGCTTAGGGAGTTGATAAACAGGGGAGAGCGCTACACTTTTCCTTGGCATGAGCTTGTGCGTATGGAGGGCGATTATGCGCAACACTTGCTTCCCTCCTTGGCTCCTCCACCTCGTCTTCCTGAGGTATGATTTCTTTTGAAGAGTTTGTTGCAAGTCTCTCTTTAAACCGTCGAATAGCTTGATTATTCGATCGTATTTTCGGACGACTGTTCGCCGTGTGGGGAGGATTGAGATTCCGACTCAATCTATCCGCTACCCAAGGGCGATTGGTATTACTGAGGACCATATTGCTAACGCGCTGAAGGGTTTCAGACAGGCGCAGGAGTCTTTGCCTGATGTTTTTGAGCCGGTAAGCTTTTGATACATTATTCATCCTTTTTAATACCGCTTGTTACTGATTTTTTTCTTTGCTTTGTTCTCAACCTACTCACTCGGAGATGATGGGCTTCATGAAGCTGGTTGATACTTTGAAGTACTGCATCATCAAGCTTCAGCGTTGTGCGAGTTGTCGAGGTGGTTCTGGCGATGTTCTTAAGGTATGTTCACTTTTTTCATTTTTACCATTTGTTTTGTCTTTCGCCATTAACATCTTTTGATTTTGTGTCTTTCAGGAGCGACGGAGGTTCCGCTCGCGCTCAAGGGATAGATGCTCGGACGAGGGGGAGCCTAGTCGTGGCAGACGATCTCCTAAGGTTCATCGGCATTCTCAGTCTCAGCCTCAGATTTCTCATCCGTTTCAGGAGGCTCAGTGGCAGCAGCCTCAGTCTTCCCAGGCGTTCCAGCGCTTTCAGGGTCAGGGTCAGTGGAAGCGACAGTCATTTTCACAGTCTTCACAGCCTGAGTTCAGGCCAGTTATCACTCCCGTGGATGAGGGCCTATACTCAGCTCCATCGTCTGGGCGCTTCCTCCCCCAATGCCAGGCTTGTTTTCAGTTCCAGTGTATGGGACGATGCCTCCACCGACGTTTCCTACTTCTTTGAGTCAGTCTACACCGTTTGCCAGTTGGACGGGTCCTGCTTTGAGTTTGACTACTACTGGAGTTACAAGGACTAGTAGGGATACTACTCCTCGTACCCGGATGATGGCGGGACTCTTTGGCTCACCGCTCCCATATTCACAGGGTGGAGATGACACTGATCCTCACTCTTCTAGTTCTACAGATTTTTTAGCGAGGGTCTTTATTTGTGCATACTGTGATGACACTTGACGCTGCTTATTTATTATAACTAATTTTGTACATTATTCACAGCTTATGTATTTATTAGTGTGTGTTAGTGTGTGCTTGAGACTCATTGTGTTTGATTGTGTATTAATGATGCGAAAAAAAAACGTAAGTGGAGGGTACCGACCTTCCCCGAAAGAAAAAAAGAAATAAAAAGAAAAGAAAAAATGAACAAGTTTTACAACTCCTCCAAAATAAATATGTATGGAAATGGGACAAGGTTTATAACTTCCCCAAAGAAAGAAAAAAAAATAAAATAATAATAATAGAAAAAAGAGTAAATAATAAAATAAAATAATAAATAATAAAGATGAATGGAAATAATAATAAAGTAAAAAAAATGATAAAACTAAAAATATTAATAAAAAAAAAAAGTTGAGAATTTTATTAGGAATGAAACTCTCGAAAAACAGAATTAAAAAAAAATATTAAATAAACGATGTAGAAAAAACAATAAAAATCCGGATAGATATAAGAAAAGGATAAAAATAGAAAATGCGTGGGCGCCGCGACACGGCACTGTACACCGTGTCACGGAAAAATCTGCCGTGTCGCGGCATAAGTTGCCGTAACACGGTGGGATTCCTGTGTCACGGTGCGCGTATTCTACAACAGTGTGGTTTACGCGTATAGAAAGATAGATTCGTAGTATGCATAATTGCGAAACATAAGATTATTAGAATTTCATATTTCAATAATAATGTCTCAAATTTTGATAATACACTGCGCGACTAGTCTTATTCTTGTACCAATGCTGACAAAAGAGAGTTGGAATTGTTTCATGTCAAGGGTTTATTACCCCTGAGACATGAAGCGATTGAACATGATTTTCTTAGTGCAGCATTAGGCTATTGGAGTCCAGAAACACATTGTTTTAAATTTGATTACGATGAAATTTGTCCCCTGCCGGAGGAATTCGGTGCCATCTTTGGATTTCCTGCTAGAAATCTTATTGCTATACCTACCCTACGTGAGTATTATTACCAAGACTTTGAACGCCATCTAAATATAACTGATCCAGATTTACATAGAATTGTGTGTGGTAATGAGGTAGACATAGAAAAACTTGCAAATTTATATTTCAATCGCCATGTCTCTGAGTCTTATCATGAATACCGTAGAAGGGCTTATATTTTTTGCATGTTTAGCAAGCTTTTATTTGCAAATGGTATGGTAGGACATGCTTGTCTAGCATCTGTGCTTGAACATGTTGAAACTTTTCGCGGCCTTGACGAAGCAAAAGCTGATCGGAAAGCTATCAAGAAGGGCTCTCTAGTACTGCTGCAGGTAAAAACATGCTCCGAGTAGCCCTCGTGACACAAAATAGGCACCGTGCCACGGTGCACTTCTGCCGTGACACGGGGAATTATGCCGTGTCACGGTGGGATCAGTAATTTTTTTTTAAAAATTTTTTTTATTTCTTTTTGTTTTGCAGATTTTGTTGATGGAGCGTTTAGAATTTTTTGAAGCCCCCGACGATATTGAAAAATATGGTCCCAACGATTTAGTCCGCAGGAAGAAGAATTACTCTGTGAACATGTCGTATGAAGATTGGAAGAATTTCTTTGCAAAGAGAGAATTTTCCATTCGTTGGGTGGTGCCTTGGCGGAGGCTTACTAGGATGGTTGCGACGAATGATACTTCGTATTGCCGTGTTCCTAGTATCCCAAGGCTGACTTTTTATTGTCCTTCTCACTTGATGCGATAGTATGGACTTGAACAAGTAATTCTAAGCTATAACGATAGTCCTCGTGAAGTATCGTTGCATGAAAGTAACGTTCACAAGTACGAGACTTATTGGATTGAAGACCTTTGTGGACCGTTTCCGCAAGTAACCAAGCTCCTCCTTCCTTATCTAGTGCATACAAGGCATAGTTGAATCCTAGAATTAGAAGGGATCGAGTCGGATCATGCAACTTTGTTGTGAAGAGCCGCCTTGGAAATAAGAAAGCGCCTCCTAAAGATCGTCTAGGTCCGAGAACACAAGGGATTGAGTTTAAGACTCCTATAATTCCTAAAAGGAAGAGTTATGTGAAAGGGAAGGGTAAGGAGAAGATGGTTTATAGAGAGAAGCAACCAAAGAATTTTAAGAAAAGTGAAAGGGGTGAAAGTTCGACTAGGGGTGTGACGGTTGGGCTACAAAAGACACATTAATGGTGAAGGCCGACCTAGTTGAAAAAGAGAAGGAGGTTCCTAAAGTGAAGAAGGATTAGATCTATATTGCTTTTCTTATATGATTTAAAATAAGGCGCATAATGCCAATAATTGTAGTCACATTTATTTAATAATAATAGCATGTTTTTTTTCGCCTTAAAAATTACAATGACTTTTTTATTTTTTTTTATAATCCGAGTCAAGAAGTCGGACGCAATGGAAGAATGAAAATAAAAAACGTCGAACAAATAAATGAATTTGCAAAGACTACGTCACTAAAAAAAAATCGCAAATTCTGAAATTCCACCGTGCCACGGTGGAAACTTCCGTGACACGATTGGAAATTCCCGTAGCGCGACAACTTTTTTTTTTTTGACTGCAATTCCACCGCGCCACGGTGGACTTTGCCGTGACGCGGTAAATATTCCCGTGACGCGGCAACCGTTTTTTTTAGCTCCGTTTTGTCGTGACGCAATGCTGAACTGGTGCGTGTACTCGATCGACAGAGGGAGGATTTTTTTTTTTTAGTTATCGAGCCCCCTTGAGGGGTTGCCTACGTAACCTTAAAAAGGAATCAGGCCTAACGTAGCTCTATTGGGTCATGAACCCATGCAACTAGGCATAGAATTTCTTGACTTGATCCAAGTTGGTTAAATTGTGGAAACCGTTACCATCCATGTCTACCAATTATGCCGCTCCACCAGACAAGATGGCTTTAACAATGTACGGGCCTGACCAATTCGCTCTAAATTTTCCTCATGGATCCAACACATTTTTGCAAAGTGCCTTAAGCACCGGGTCACCTTCTTTGATGTTCCTAGTCTTGACTCTTTTATTAAAATGTCGCGCCATACGCTGTTGGTAGGTTTGGATATGATGCAAAGCTGCCAAGCGTTTATCGTCAAGTAAGACTAATTCATCATATCTTGCTCTAATCTAGTCGACTTCATCTAGTTGGCTTTCTAACGTGATTCGGAGAGAAGGGATTTCGAGCTATATTGGTTGTACAGCTTCAACTCTATAGACCAAAGAGAAAGGGGTTGCCCCCGTTGATGTACGAACAGAGGTTCGATAACCCCAAAGGGCAAAATGTAGCTTACTTGGCCAATATTTGTAATTTTCCGTCATCTTTTCGGTGATAGTTTTCAGATTTTTGTTGGCCGATTCGACCGCACCATTTGTTTGTGGTCTGTAGGGTGATGATCTGTGATGTTTGATATGATATTTCTGTAATAATTCCGCGCATTCGGCTTTGAAATGCGTTCCATTATCACTGATCATCTCATGAGGTACCCAATAGCGGCATATGATATTTTTCTCAATGAATTAAGCTACGTGTTTTGCTGTTAACTTAGCATATGGGGTAGCTTCGACCCATTTGGTGAAATAGTCGATTGCTACGAGGATGAATTCATGCCCCCTTGTCCTAGTGGCGTTATCTTTCCAATGATGTCGATACCCTAAGTAGAGAAAGTCCATGGAGAGGTGTATGTGTATAGAAGCGAAGGTGGAACGTGCTGTAAATTTGCATATACTTGACATTTCATACATTTCTTGACGTATTCGTGACAATCTCTCTCTATGGTAGTCCAACAATAACCTTATCGTTGAATCTTTTGGACTAACATCTTAGCGTTCATATGCGTTCCAGATATGCCGGGATGAAGATCTTCCATGGCTTTGTGTGCTTCTTTCTTGGCTATGCATAAGAGATTTCTCCCTAGTGCACTCCTTTTGTGGAGTTCTCCTCTATTGAGCACATACTCTGAGGCGAGGAGCCTCAAAGCACGGCGTGCCCTTTTATCATTATTAGGAGGGTATTCTCCTTTTGTCAAGTAGTTAAGGATATCTGTATACCATGGCTCTTCATCTTCTTCTTGCGATTCTTGTTCATCATCAAGTGCGTGAATATAAGCTGGTTCATATCTTCTTTCTATGGTCAACGGCATTCTGATTATATCCGTTGGAATTCGCACCATTGATGCTAATTAAGCAAGTGCGTCGGCGAACTGGTTTTCTTCTCTTGGCAAGTACTTATGTTCCACTTCATCTAGTTGCTCCGTGAAATTTTCTAGATGAGCTTGATACGTAGCGAGACTTTCACTTCTAACTTTCCATCTCTGGGAGATCTGGTTAATTATTAGTTAAGAATCACCGTAGATTTTGAGCTTCTTAATTCCCAAGGCCACAATTGTTTTTAATCCCAAAATGCATGCCTCGTACTTTGCGGCATTGTTGGTGACATCAAAGACGAGCTTCATGGAAATTGGGGTATGCTCTTCATTGGGTGATACAAGCAAGACTCCTACACCACAACCTTTTTGGTTTGAAGCTCCATCGAAATAGAGCGTCCAGCTATCATCTTCGGTCATGAGTAAGTCTTTGTCAGGGAAATCGTACTCATCTTCTTCTTTCTCAACTTCTTCTAGCGGAAAATCTGCTAAGAAGTATGAAACTGCAGAACCTTTGATGGCTTTTTTCGGTAAAAATTTCAAGTCAAATGATGCAGAACCTTTGATGGTTTACTATCCACCTTGATAATTTGCCATTGAGTGTTGCTTTTTCAAACAAGTACTTGAGAGTATCCATCTTGGACACGACATGCACTGTATGAGTGAGCATGTAATGTCTTAGTTTCTGTGCGGCCCACACAAGTGCGAGAAACGATTTTTCAAGTGGTGTGTATCCTGTCTCATATCCTTGAAATTTCTTGATCAAATAGTAAATTGCATTCTCCTTGCTTTCGATCTCTTGTGCTAGCATTGCTCCCATCGTTTCTCTTGTGACCGTAAGGTAGAGTCGAAGAGGAAAATCAGGCATTGCTGGCGCTAGCACGGGTGGGTTTGCCAGGTACTCTTTGATTTTGTCGAAGGCTTTTTAGCAATCATCATCCCATGTGACTGGGACATTTTTCTTAAGCTTCTTGAATATAGGTCACATATCGCCGTGAGTTTTGATATGAACCTACTTGTATATTGCAGCCTTCCGATGAAGCCTCGAATTTCCTTCTCATTCTTGTCGGTGGCATGGACATGATTGCTTTATCTTTTGTGGGATCTATTTCAATCCCTTGAGAACTGATCACGTATCCAAGTAGTTTGCCTGACGTGACTCCAAATGCACACTTTACTGGATTTAATCCCATGCTGTACTTGCGGAGTCTTTCAAAGAACTTGCAAAGTGCAATGATGTGGCCTGGGCGATCTTTAGACTTAACGATCATATCATCGACATAGACCTCCACCTCTTTGTGCATCATATCATGTAACAATGCTGTGGCTGCTCCTTAGTAGGTTGCACCCGCGTTTTTCAACCTGAATGGAATTACCGTATAGCAATATGTACCCCATTGTGTGATGAATGTGGTTTTCTCCATATCTTCTTCGGCCATTAATACTTGGTTATATCCGGCGTAGCCGTCCATGAACGATAGGAGTGCATGGTTTGCTGTATTATCGACCAGAATGTCAATGTGAGGTAGAGGGAACCCATCTTTCGGGCTTGTGTTATTAAGGTCCATGTAATCAACACACATTCTGACCCTTCAATCATTCTTCGGAACTGGAACCACATTTGCTATCCATTCTGGATACTAGGATACTTTGATGAAACCTGCTGCAAATTGCTTTCTAATTTCTTCTTTGATTTTGAGGGCCACATCCGGTTTCATACGGCGCGGCTTTTGTTTGACAGGCTTCATACTTGGAATGAGCGGTATCGTATGCTGAGCTATATCCCTGTTAATTCTTGGCATATCTTGGTATGACCAAGAAAATACATCAGCAAATTCACTAAGCAAGTTAGCTCTTTGCGTTCATCTTGACTTAGTTTTAATCCAATTTTTACTTCTTTAATAGTCGTATCATTTGAAATGTTAACTGTTTTTGTATCTTCGATAACTGTCATTTTATTTTCTTGTTCTTCCACTGCTTTTATTATTTCTTTGTCATTTTTATCATTAGCAAAGCAATATTGATCAGGGTTAGGGGAATGACACGCATCGTAAGCAAAGGTATTCATTTTATTGAATTCATCGGTCAATACATCAAGAGGGGCAAGGTCAGCTGCGATCTCACCGAAATTATTTGGGCTAGAGAGAGAAGACTCAACAAGAGACTCAGGATTGGACTCTATAGCAGAAATAGGGTCGGCCTCAAACCCTAAGGACTCGTCTACAGACTTAGACTCAGACTCGGACTCGGACCCAGACGACTCAGACTCATCAAACATAGGACCTTCGCCAGCGGTTATTTCCAACTTCTCTCCACTTGGCGTAGTGATCTTTACTGTCTTGCGCCATCCCTTTAAAATATCATCAGCATGAACGATTAACTCGGAGGGGTCAAAATCCTTGCTTGATATAACAGCTTGAATGAGCTCGGAATCATCATTGCAGACAGGCTTGGATTCATTCTTTCACTAGTAGAATAAATGTGATGGGATGCAATTATTGGCAAGCGGTTTTAATAATCCGCTTCCCATTATTAATAAAAAATAAAAAAAATAAAACCAATGAAATGGCAAGCGGTTTTGGCGCGAACCGCTTGCTATTTAACTAATGGCAAGCGGTTTAGGGTTGAACCGCTTACCATTAGTTAAATTGGCAAGCGGTTCAACCCCAAACCGCTTCCTAATTAAAAAAAAAAAAGCGGGCTCTTCTCTCCTTACCCTTTCTGACTTCTTCACTTAATCATTTTTCCCAAAATTTTCAACTCCCACCTTCACTGTACACTCCTCCTCCCTGTCTCTCCTTACCCTCTCTTCTCACTTCATCTACCTTTTCCGGCCACCACCACCACCACTCTATTCACTTGCTTTTGAGGGTGATTGTGGTTGTTGCGGGCTCGCGTGTGGGGGCTGTTTTGAGGGTGTTTAGGGTGCTGCTCGAGTGTGGGTGTTGCTCAAGGATGCTCGACCGGGTTGTGGGTGTTGCTCGAGGCTGCTCGTGGATGGGTTAGTTGCATGTGGTGGTTGCTGCTCCTAGTTGCTGGTGGTGTTGTTGGATTGGTTGCATTGGGTGGTGGTCTTCGTGGGTGGTGGTGAACCGAGCCCAACACACACCACTACTCTTCCTCATCCCTCAATCTTTCTCTTTCTCACTCTCAAATTAGGGTAAGTTTTGCTAAATTTAAGTTTCATATGTATTTTTTTTTTTGGTAAATAAAATTTTATTACCAAAATAGCACAAGAAAAACAACTTACAAAGAGCTAATTGCAACCCCCAAACTATAAGCCTGAACCAGGCAACTAATCCCCAAATCAGGTCCTGGAACTAAGGTGCCACCTTCTCGGAAGGGTTCACCTTAGTAGCAGAACCTGAGCCTGTCTCCAATCTCAAACTACCAAACAGAAAGGAAGAAAGAGAGCAGGAGATAGGGCAGCAAACAGAACAAAAGCCCTTTCCAGACTCAGCTATACCCTATAGCAGGACTTAACAAGCAGGCTATACACCAGAACCAACAGCAGACAAAAACATTAGCTAATAAGTAAAGCATAGTCTGTCTCATTACATCTACAAGCCATATTAAAAACAATATCTCGGACAACAATTTCAGCAGGTTTAAAGACTCCATTAAATACAACAGAGTTCCTTTGAATCCAAATGCTGTAGACTGTCTCAGCAAAAGCCATAATCAGCAACCCTTTCTTAGCTCTGCAATTCTTCATCAACCACTTGATTTCATCAGCAAAATGCAAAATTTGCCTATTATAATGCAGGATCTTTAAAACAGCTTTCCACACTTTCTGAGCATAGGAACATTCAAAGAACAAGTGCTGAACTGTTTCAGCTTTTTGTAAACAAAGCAAATAGATAGGATCATAGTGGATATTTCAAGTTAATAACCTATCCTTTGTCACCAACCTGTTCCAAAGAACTAGCCACTGAATGAAGACACTTTTAGGAGTAGCTCTATTATTGCATACCAATCTTCTCCAATCAACTTTCTGTCTTTGGGGTCTAAGCATGGCATAAAGCTTCCTAATCTTAATCACAGTATCTTGAACAAAGTTACCCCACCCCCCTACACTATCTACAACCTCTCTACACTGCAGGATTTTGCTAAGCACCCAAGAGCATTTCTTAGGAATAGGGAAATCCCAGCAATCCCTGCCTTTAAAGTAGTAGATATGCACCCATTTCACCCACAAATTGTCAGCTTTGTGAGATAAGTCCCAGAGTAACTTAGTCACAGCTGCTTTGTTCCAAATTGGAAGAGAAAGGAAATTCCACCCTCCACTTACTTTAGGCAAACAAACTGTATCCCAAGCCACCAGAGCTTTCCTTGAAAAATTAGCTGTTCCAGTCCAAAGAAAAGCTCTAAACCTAGCTTCAATTTCTTTAAGAATTTTCTTTGGAAGAATAAAAATTTGAGCCCAATAAGTTTGGATTCCAAAAAGAACCCCTTTCAGCAACTGGATCCTACCAGCATAAGAAAGATGCCTAGCTGTCCAGCTTGTGATTCTAGCAGTAACTCTTTCAACCAAGGGCCTACACTGGTTGATAGTAAGTTTCTTTGAAGACAAAGGTACCCCAAGGTACCTAAATGGAAAAGTGCCTTGGGAAACACCAAGAGCATCTCTTAAAATCTATTGCTCATCTTCATTAACACCACCAAAGAACACCTCACTCTTATCCAAATTAGCAGACAAGCCAGAAGCCTTAGAAAACTTTTGAAAAGCTTGAAAAAGCAACTGAACAGAGACCATATCAGCTCTAGCAAACATCAGTAGATCATCTGCAAACATAAGATGAGTGATACTCATTTTCTCACATCTGGGATGATAATTAAATTCAGGAGTAGACTTCAAATCATGTAAGCACCTTGTAAGATACTCCATCCTAATAGCAAAAAGAAAGGGAGACATAGGGTCTCCTTGTCTTAACCCTTTCCTTGCATCAAAAGGGACACTAGGAAACCCATTTAAGAGAATTGAGAAGGAAACAGAAGTAATACACCCCATAACCCAATCAATAAACTGCTTAGGGAAACTCATCTCTTCCATAACAACCCTTAATAAACTCCATTCAAGGGAATCATAAGCCTTTTTCAAATCTATTTTGAGAATGCACCTTGGGGTAATGAATCTATGGGAATAACCTTTAATTAACTCAGTAGCAAGCAAGATGTTATCCCCAATATGCTTCCCAGGAATAAACCCTGCCTGAGCATCATCAACAACCTCTCCAATGACCCGAGCTAGTCTTGCTGTTATCACCTTAGAAATTAACTTATACAGCACAGTACAGCATGCAATGGGTCTGAACTCTTTCACATAAGAAGGATTTGGAACTTTAGGGACCAAAGTAATGGTAGTACAATTCCAATGCTTCTGCATAACCCCAGTAGCAAAGAATTCCTGCACCCTAGCATAGTCATCTGATTTAACATCATTCCAGACTTGCTTAAAAAAGTAAGCATTAAAACCATCTATCCCTGGAGCTTTTGAGTCATCAATGTCTTTTAAAGCTTTGTCAATCTCAGCATGAGTGATAGGGGCAATCAAATCAACAGCAGGCAACCAGACAGCTTTATCACCCAGAAGCTTCTTATAAAAGTTGCACACTTCAGCAACCACTTGATTAGGATCTCTAATAAGAACATCTTGCTCATTATAAATGGAGTCAATTCTATTCCTAAAGTGCCTTTGCTTCATCATAGAAAAGAAGTAGTGGTTATTAGCATCACCCAGTTTCACCCATTCCACCCTAGATTTCTGCTTTTAAATACTTTCCTGGATTCCAGTCCAGTACTTGACCTGAGCAATGGCTTCATTCTCTTTAATTTGAAGCTCAGGACTATCAATATTTACAGCCATATCATTCTGAATGCTATCCAAATCAACAAGAGCAGCTTCAAGCCTTTCAGCAGTTTTAGCAAAGTGCTTCAAGTGCAAACCCTTAATTTTGCTTTTAACATTTTTAAGTTTATTCCACACTCTAAGCATTGCATTTCCAGTCACAGCATTACCCCAAGAATCCCGGACAGTATTCTGAAACTGATCATGCTTTGCTATACAATTCAAGAATTTGAAAGGCCTTCC
This sequence comes from Chenopodium suecicum, assembly GCA_001687025.1. Taxonomy (NCBI): domain Eukaryota; kingdom Viridiplantae; phylum Streptophyta; class Magnoliopsida; order Caryophyllales; family Amaranthaceae; genus Chenopodium; species Chenopodium suecicum. Next base: position 55,222 of record MATQ01000684.1, on the reverse strand, counting down.
TTGAGAAGGAGGAGCAGAATAAAGCTCAATCAAGACATGGCTATGGTCAGAAAGAGCAGGATTAAGGTAAAGAGCCTCAACATGCCCATAAATATCCAACCACTTCTGGGTGACCAAACCTCTATCAATTCTAGTACAGGTCTTAGGCCCATCATGAGCCTTGTCAGACCAAAAATAAAAGGGACCTTTGCTCTTAATCTCACAAAATTCCATAATATCTACAAAGCCTTGAAAATCTCTCACCTCATAATCTGAAACAGGATTGCCATTGATTATATCATCAGAACACAAAACAGAATTGAAGTCCCCAACACAAATCCAAGGATTCTACTGCATACCAAGATTCTGAATCCCAGTCCATAAAGCTTTCCTATCATGGATAGAGTGGAGACCATAAACAAAAGTGTAAGGGATTGGAGCTGTAAAATCTCTATGACTAACTGCACAGCGAATAAACTGCTCATGAACTGTTAGAACATCAAGATTAAGAACATCAGAATTCCACCCAGCCCAAATTCTACCATTCTGAGAGTAGAAATAGTTACCAACCCAAGACCAAGATAACCCAAACTTCTTCTTGAGAATCTTGCATTTTCCCTGCTTTACCTTAGTCTCAAGTAAACCAATGACCTCAATTGAATGATTTCTAAGTAGCCTTTTAACATTAGCTACCCTGCCAGGGTCATTCAAACCCCTGACATTCCAGGACCAGATAATCATGGAACAGGAGGAGGTATTGACTGACCCCTGCCAGTGTTGATGAAAAACCCACCATCTTCTACATTGAGAGCCAAAAAAGCACTAGACTGTGCAATTGGCTGTGAATTCTTGACACTGTGGCTGCTTCTGTTCTTCCTTCCCACTACTCTCCATCCATCATCAGAATTAAAATTACCAGGAGCAACAGCTGGAGTGGCTTGAACCTGCTCAGGGTCAGGTGGAGCTTCAGCAGGAACAACCTGCTTCTGCTTAGGCACCCACACCTTTTCCTGAGCTGGAGGCTTATTTGCTGGGTTTTTTTTTTTGAGTTTGAGTTTGCTTGCCACTTTTAATAGCTGTACAATCGTGCCCTGCCTTGTTACACTTCTTACAGAAAGGCGGCTTCCACTCAAAAACAACCTTTAATTCAATTATCTCACCATTAGGGCTTTCAAGCAGAACATAACTAGGCAATTCTTCGGTTATATCAACCTCAATTAACACCCTAGCAAAAGAAACCCTCATCTGTCTAGTAGTACATTCATCTTCATAGATAGGCTCTCCCAACAGACTACCTATTCTACTAAGAGTGTCCACTCCCCAACAATTTAAGGGAAGGTTGGGGAACTTAACCCATAGGGGAACAGTCCTCAGAACTTTAGCCTGAAAATCAAACTTGGAACTCCAAGCTTTGACTATAGCTGGCTTACCAGAAAACATATGGGGTCCAGAGCATAAAATCATATTCATATCATCCTCAAACTTCAGATGAATAATAAAGTAACAATCATCATGCCAATATATTTCAGGTTTCCCTATACTACTCAAGTTCTCAGCAAAGAATCTATGAATAGCAGCAATAGTAGGGTAATACCCAACAACATAAAACACAATAGCATTCTTCCATTTCAAGTTACCTGCATTCAGTTCAGATTCCTGCAATTGAGCAATTCTTTTACCATCTTGAACCTTCGGAGCAACAAAAGACAGGGGAGCTCCTTTAGCAGTAAGCTTCCCATCCCATTTCCCTTCAACTCCTGCATACATGGCTTCAGGAACTTCAGATGATTAATTGCCTTGATTCTCAGTTGGAATCGGGCTCACAGAATGCACAGGATCCACCGGAACAGTAATCGGGCTTAAATCAGCAGCATGATTCAATGGAACAGTAACCGGGGAAACCCTAATGACTGATTAAGTCGATTTTTCTGTTGACTAGCCATTACCAATTGATGATGGATCTCAAGCAATCGGAGGTCAGCCTTTGATATCATCCCAGCAGATTGGTGAACCAAGTGAGGCGGCGGTGTAACTAGATCTTCATCACCACATTCTGGGATAGAACCAAATAAAGTCACAACACCTAATGATCTATCATTCAACACTTCCATAGATTGTTTTTGTGTTTGTGATGCATTATTAGGGCATGGAGTAAATTGCTTCATCTTCTTTGCCATTGATGATCAAGCTGAGCAAAGAGACCAGCTCAGAAAATCGCCATTGGAGAAGAGAGAGAAGAGAGAAAAGTCAAGAAAAGTCAAGCCCTTACTTGCATAGATGATTTTAAGTTTCATATGTATTAATTTGTATTAATTGTTTGTTTATTATAAAATTTCAAGTTAGGGTTTCAAGTAGTTAACTCAATTTTATTTTAAATGTTTTATCATTTGTTTGTATATTAGATAATGTTTATTATTGCTTTAATTGTTTGAATGTTATATATATGTATATATATATTGTTTGAATTTGAGTAGTTTTAAAGTGAAATTTTTTAATAGAATTTATATTAGTTAACATTTTAGTTTGTTAAATTAAATGTGGTTAGTAAATTGCAATGTATGAATATAATGAATTGCTATATTGATTGTATGTACGTTAATTTAATTATTAACACTATTTAAATGAATGAACTTGTTTATTATTGAATGTCAAATAAATGCAAATAATTGAATGCTTGCATCATCATTTTCCTAGATACTCGTTCGAGTTTTCTCAATCGGAGAAAGTCTTGAATAGTCCCCAGTTGGGACTGTTCTTGGACGTTTAATCTCACTTAGGTAGTGAATGTATGTCTCTTTTTCGATTTTAAGGAATATACGGGCTTCTCATTTTCTCACCATGTTCTCTGGGTACATATGTAGGTAAGTTATTACCTACATCGTGTACTTGGAGAACTGGGGGGAAATGCTGCCGGATTTTCCTTAAAATTGAAAAGTTGACATACATTCACTAGTGAGATTAGACGTTCAAGGATGGGTTAGGTTGGAGTGATAAGGACCTTTTGGGAGCATTCATTTTTACATTATATGGATGATATATATGCTATGTACTTTGATTGACATAATATATGTTACATTTATCATTGTTTGAAATGTGTTGGTATGTTTAAAGGCAATTTAAAGCGTCAATGGATCGCGGTTGGATGTATGGTAGACATGATACATTGGAATTTTTTAATGGGGTTCAAGAGTTTTGCAAGAGTGTTTCACAGTATTAGCTTAGAACGGGTGTCAATTACCTTTATTGTCCTTGTGTCAATTATAATAATGTCACTAGGGTCAATAGTGTTGATACCATCATTGCTCATGTACAATGTCATTGGTTTAGGCCTCAATATCATGTTTGGGTTTGGCATGGTGAGAAGGGATCGTATAGGGAGAATGTTGTTGGCAATGAGACGCATGTTGAAAGTGCCGAGATTCATGTTGAAGAAGAAAATTGGAGTAATAATGGTGGTGAAGGGGATGACACCAAGGATGGTGGTGATGATCATTTGGATGAGATGATGCGTGATGTTGAAGGTGAATTTGGTGACCGACCTGATGTATTTGAGTCATTATCAGAGGCTGCCAAAAAGCCTTTGTATCCCGGGTCCAAAAAATACACAAAACTCTCAGCCGTGCTTACACTATTTAACATTAAGTCTAAGCATAACTGGAGTGACACTAGTTTCACTTCTTTGTTGACTGCGTTATGTGATATGTTGC
>MATQ01000684.1:3736-49746 GCA_001687025.1 Chenopodium suecicum | reverse complement strand
TCACTTCTTTGTTGACTGCGTTATGTGATATGTTGCCAGATGGGAATGAACTTCCTAATTCCTATTATTATGCAAAGAAACTAATGTGTCCATTTGGTTTAGAGTATAAGAAGATACATGCATGTCCGAATGATTGTGTCCTGTATCGAAATGAATATGAAGAGTTGGAGAATGTCCACGTTGCAGTAAGTCGCGTTACAAGCGAGCAAGCTTCAATGCTGGTATTAAAGGACCTCCTGCCAAGGTGTTGTGGTATCTTCCTATTATTCCAAGGTTAAAGCGTCTATTTTCAATACCAAAAGACGCCAAGAACCTGAGATGTCATGCTGAGGGAAGAAAGAAAAATGGTTTTTTGAAGCATCCTGCTGACTCTGCACAATGGAAGAATATCGATATGAAGTTTAGGGCATTTGGTGGTGAAGTCATAAATTTAAGGCTTGGGTTGTGCAAGAACGGTATGAATCCATTTGGCACTCTTAGTACTAAACATAGCACATGTCCTGTACTTTTTGTGATTTACAACTTGCCTTCGTGGTTGTGTATGAAACGGAAATATATAATGCTTTCACTTTTGATAACAAGGCCAAGGCAACCTGGAAACGACATTGATGTTTACCTTGAGCCCCTTATTGATGATTTGAGAAAGATGAGGGACGAAGGTGTTACCATTTATGATGTCCATAAGAACAAGATGTTTCTTTTGCGAGCTGCCCTTATGTGGACCATCAATGATTTTCCCGCATATGGCAATCTGTCCAGGTACAAGAACAAAGGGCATAAAGCATGTCCCATTTGTATTGATGACACACCGAACGTGTACCTTGAGCACTTTGACAAAGATATGTACGTGAGGACCCGAAGATTTCTTAGGCGCGATCACCCGTATCGTAAGCAGAAAAAGGCCTTCGATGGGAAAGTTAAGGATGGGGTTGCGCCTAGGCCATTGAGTGGAAAGGAGGTTTATGCAAGAGTGAAGGGTATTCCATGTGTTTTTGGTAAAACAACGAAACCAATTGACCCACACGTTCTCTTTAAAAAGGAATCAATCTTTTGGAAGCTTGAATACTGGAAAGAACATGATGTTAGACATTGTCTCGATGTGATGCATATAGAGATGAATGTTTGTGATGCAATTTTGGGGACAATTATGAACATTCCTGGAAAAACGAAGGATGGAAAGAGTGCGCGGTTAGATTTGCAAGCGTGGGTGTTCGTCCGGAGTTGTGGGTTTAAGCTCAGGTAAGGATGGCGAAGGTTAAGGAAAAGGGAAATGAAGATGGTGGTCAAAACCGTAAGGGGAAGGGCAAGGAAAAGGCCACGGGTATCGCAAAGAAGAAAGGTGATGGAAAAGGAAAGAACTAAAAGGTTTATTTACCTCCAGCTTTCTACACATTATCAAAGGAAGAAAAACGGAGGTTTTGTGCTTGTTTGTATGACATTAAGCTTCCATCTGGGTTCTCATCAAACATGAAAAGGTTTGTTTCCTTAAATGGAGAATTGAAGTAGACAAGTATGAAATCCCATGATGATGGAAGTATTCCTACCGATTGCAATTCATGGTATTTTACCAAAGCACGTTAGAGAAGTTATAACAAGCCTATGTGGGTTTTTCAATACTATTTGCAGCAAAGTTCTTGATCCTTTTACACTTGATGCTCTCCAGGCAAATGTTGTGGTAACTTTGTGAAAATTTGAGATGTTTTTCCCACCTTCACTTTTTGACATAATGGTGCATTTGATTCTGCATTTGGTTCGTGAGATTAAGTTGTGCGGTCTAGTATTTATGAGGTGGTGCTACCTTTTTGAACGACATATGGGTACACTGCAAGATAAAGTAAGAAATCCAGCCCATCCGGAAGGCAGTATGATACAAGGAATTGTGTCCGAGGAGATTGGGAATTTCGTGGCAGAGTATGTTGCCGTTGCCGAACCTATTGGGCTTCCTACATCCCGACATGAAGGGAGACTTGATGGTCATGGCACAATCGGGTCAAAAAGGATCTGGGCTGCTCGAGATCAAATCATGCAAGCTCACTTATTTGTGCTTCATCATATTGCGGAGGTTCACCCATATTTAGAAGAGCACATGGATAGTTTGCGTGTTGAATATCCATCAAAAGGGGAAAGAGCACTAATGCAGTTGCATAATAAGATGTTTGTGAAGTGGTTCCATGATCGTGTGATGCGTCAATTGGATGAGACTGTGTCTGATACAATAAAGTGGCTAGCTTATGGTCCAAAGGAAGATGTTCATTCATTTGAGGGATATGACATAAATGGGTACACATTTTGGACTGAAAGTCAGGATCAGAAATCCTCATCGACTCAAAATAGCATTCCTAACACTTAGTAGAATGGTAATTTGCTATGGTTTCAAACATTAGACACCTAAGACTGGTTAATATTGACATGTTATGATAAAGAAATAGTTCATTAGATAAGAAATGTAGAAATCGGGTAAAGTAGAAGTCAAACAGGCGATTTGGATAAAAGCCATCCTAAAACTTAGAAGAATGCTAATTTTCTATGGTTTCAAACATTAGACACCTAATACTAGTTATAATTAACATGTTATGATAAAGAAATAGTTTATTAGATAAGAAATGTAGAAATCAGGAAAAGTAGAAGTCAAACAGGCGATTTTGGATAATAGCCGTCCTAAAACTTAGTAGAATGCTAATTTGCTATGGTTTCAAACATTAGAAACCTAAGACTAGTTACAATTGACATGTTATGATAAAGAAATAGTTCTTTAGATAAGAAATATAGAAATCAGGCAAGTTAGAAGTCAAACAGACGATTTTTGGAAAAAGCCGTCCTAAACTTAGTAGAATGCTAATTTGCTATGATTCCAAACATTAGCCACCTAAGACTAGTTATAATTGACATGTTATGATAAAGAAATAGTTCATTAGATAAGAAATGTAGAAATCGGGCAAGTTAGAAGTCAAATAGGCGATTTTTGGTAAAAGTCGTCCTTAAACTTAGTAGAATGCTAATTTGCTATGATTTCAAACCTCAGACGCCTAAGACTAGTTATAATTGACATGTTATGATAAAGAAATAGTTCATTAGAAATCGGGCAAAGTAGAAGTCAAATAGTTGATTTTGGGTTAAAGCCGTCCTAAAACTTAGTAGAATGCTAATTTGCTATGATTTCAAACATTAGACACCTAAGACTATTTATAATTGACATTTTATGATAAAAAAAATAGTTCATTAGATAAGAAATGTAGAAATCGGGAAAGTTAGAAGTCAAATAGGCGATTTTTGGTAAAAGTCGTCCTAAAACATAGTAGAATGCTAATTTTCTATGATTTAAAACATTAGAAACCTAAGACTAGTTATAATTGACATGTTATGATAAAGGAATAGTTCATTAGATAAGAAATGTAGAAATCGGGCAAGTTAGAAGTCATATAGGCAATTTTTGGTAAAAGCCGTCCTAAAACCTAGTAGAATGCTAATTTGCTATGATTTCAAACATTAGACACCTAAGACTAGTTATAATTGACATGTTATGATGAATAAATAGTTCATTAAATAATAAATGTAGAAATCGGGCAAGTTAGAAGTCAAATAGGCGATTTTTGGTAAAAGCCGTCCTAAAACTTAGTAGAATGCTAATTTGCTATGATTTCAAACATTAGACACCTAAGACTAGTTGTAATTGACATTTTAGGATAAAGAAATAGTTCTTAGATAAGAAATGTAGAAATCGGGCAAAGTAGAAGTCAAATGGGGCTTTTTTGGGAGATTTTGGATAACGACCGTCCTATAAATTACAAAACCCTCTTTTGATGTGATTTCAAACCTTTGACACCTAATTAATACAGTGATGTAATATGAATATGAATGATGTTTAATGTTTGGTATTTTTGAAATATTTAATATATCAAAACAAGTCACTAATATGAATGATGGTTGAAATATTTATCATATACATTATTATTTAATTATTAGTTTGAATTTTATGTAATATATGAATGATGTTTAATGTTTGGTATTTTTTTCTTTTCAAAGGTTTGTAAGATTCAAAGGGAAGGCCCTTTGACAAGGGAAGAAGTTGATGAAATTCGCGACATGTTGGCTTTTTTTGTGATATTTGATGGTATCTAGGTAGAATATGTAATATATATGTGTTAGTTAGATAATGAATGAGATTGAGTATTTTTTTATTATAAACAATTAATATTTAGTTACTATCTTTTTTTTTTGTTAAATATATATGTACATTATATTACTTATTTTTAATTAGTACTATATATTATTTATGAGTTTTATAATGTTATTATTATTATTCATTTTATTGTTATTGAATTATTATTCTTAAATTTGTAATATTTTAAATTATTTATTATTAATTATTAATATTATTTAATAATAATATTAATATAATAATAATTTTTAAAATTACAGATTAATGTGCATATCAAAACAGGTCACTAATAATATTATTATTAATTAATTAATTAATTTATATATCTATAACCCTTATAAACATGCAAATGTAATTACTGTAGCTGGTGAATAGTGTTGTGTGGTGCTATTACAACCTTGCCCTTAATTTTAATGCATTTCTGATATTGCCCTTGCTTAGCTTTATTGCAATTGTTTGCCATGTGTGCTGAAGCCTACAGTTGTCCTTCGTTTTGTCTTTGCCTGCCAGCTAAGGTGTTGTTGTTCGTACTGGTTTTGAAGGTTAGTTTTGTTCTTGCTTTGTTATTTTGCTTTGGGTCTTTCTTGTAGCTGGGTTTGTTGCGTACACTTTTGGGTTGATGATGAGGTATGGAATGGATTTCTTTTGATTTGGGTATGGTTGTTTCTCGCACAGTGGCTGGTATGTTCTCTTATTCCTCTGGATCGTGGTGTAGGTTATGTTGTCTTTGGTGTAGCCTTTGTGTTACCTTAAGGGAGTCATTTACTTGGCCGTTACTTCAATGTCCTATTTTCTGTAATTAAAAAACACTTTGATTTTGAATATGAATCAAAAAGTCTTGTAGTTCTAGGGTTATGTAATTGGGGTGGCCTTGGTTACCGTTGTCTATATATAGAGGGGGAGAGTGTTCCCTTTCTGAGTGTGGGCGATCTGAATTTCTTCTGGAGGAGTGTATGTTTAAGAGGTTGTGCTTTGTTATAGATGACATTATATTCTGTATTTGATCGACTTGCTTTGTGAATATGTAGTTTTTTTCGGATTCCCTGACAAATTGGACCTAAGATTATCGAAACTTAATTCATGGTAATATCTTCTTCAGTTTGCTTTTGTTGTTTGACTTCCCATGATAATGGTTTGATCTTCGTTTTTGTGTTTGCTTGTGGTGTTGGAAGTGGTTCTTTAGTGGTACAATTGCTCTGTGGTGTGTAGGAATTATTTGAATCATAAAATAGGTCTCTGTGTCCTTAAATGACCGTAGTAATTTGAATACTTTGTGAAGGAAAGAATTAGTGGGAATACTTATTAATGAACATCTAGATTGGTTTATTCTTACTGTGGTTGTTTGTGGGATTACAGGTTTGCTGGTTGTGATATTTGCATTGCTGCTGGTGGCAGCTCATTTTCCTTCTTTAGCTTACAAGACTTTTTAAGGTGCTTGTTATGCTAATCTTGCCTCTTGCTGTTGAACCCCTTTGTTTGATAGTATGCTTGTTTTCTGATGTGTTGCTATTAGCTTTGGGTATATCATGATTTTTTATATGTTTGTTTAGGTTTTTTAAAAAAAAAAAAAAAAAAAAAAAAAGAAAAAAAAAAAGGCACAAAATTGTGTCAATTTTTGAGAAGAGTTAAGGTTGCCTGTTTTGTTTGGTAACATGAAGAATATGGTATTGCATTCATTTGTTAGACTTAGTGCATTAGTTAGTGAGATGGTTTAAGCAAGGAAACCACACTCTTGGATGGGTGATCGCTGTTATGTTGTTATAAGTTTAAGGCTTAATGTATTATAGAATTGAGGGATTAGGGTGATGATGTGCATTTACAAAGGAGTATGTAGGAGGAAGGAAGATTGAAGGAATCATGTGGCACATGTTTAATTGAAATATATACAGGTTGGCTTCTTTACACCTTTCCAGTTGTTGGTTTTTTTATCCTTATTACTTATTGTAAGTTAAGGGTATAATTGATGTGTTGTTACTTATATTGCCATTAAACATGGACTTAATGTCCTTGTATTCTAGGGTTCTCTTTGTATAGACTTCTTTTTTGCCCTTTGATTGATTACAGTTTATGTTAGTTATTGTAGATAGGGCTTAGTGCTTTCTGTGCGAGAGAAAGTGTGTCCTGTTCTACATACTTTGTCCTGAACATAATTTTTTCCATTACAGGTTATGGCTAGAGGATCAAATAGAGTCTTTGTTCCTTTCCAGCCTCTTTTGGAAAAGGTGGTTGCTTGGCTGCAGTTTCCATCTCTAGTTTATGGCTTTATAGATGCTGCTAAGAACAATGTTTTTGTGCGGGTTAATAAGCCAAACTGCCGTACGAAATTAATTTTCTACGGTGGAGATGCTGCTTCTGTTGAAGAATCTCGCGAGAGAGCAGCTCATAAGGCTTGAAGAGATTAGTCAGCCGTTTTAATGTTCGTGTGTCTGATTTCACCTATGAACGGATTAAGATGTACCGTCTGTGTGTAAAATTATATAAAAATAGATGCGCTGAATTAGTAAAACACGTAGAAGATTTGAATTCCATACGTGCAGAGTGCAGTACAAGAGAGGATGTATCGTTTCATGATGTTCATGTTGCAATGGATTTTGCACAATTTTTGGGAGTCTTAGCGAGAAAGACTGGTGTCACTGTGACCGGTATTGAGACCACTAGGTTAGATGGACATGGCTATATGTCTTGGCTGATGGTTACCTGTGCTCACAATAGTATTGCCATGGAATGCATTTTCAGTGACCCTTGTACTGAACCAGCAATTGCTGAGCAAAGGGTTGCAAAGAAAGCATGCTTCTTTATAGCTTCTGTGTTCAATCTAGAAATAGTTGATGTTAACTATGGTGCTGCAGCAAAGATGAGTGGAGAATGTTCTCTAATAAGGGAGAGGTATTTGGTGCTGAAAGGCCATATTGAATGTTTGGAAAGGAATGTTGTTCAGCCTCATCCTGCTACCTGTTTGGCTAGCGATTCATGTGTGACATGAACTGACGAGGCAAACTAGATTTCAATTCTGGCGCTTCCGCCAAGTCTACCGGTGAAGCGTATGATCGAGAGAAATGAGCCAAATGCAAGTGGCGTAGGAGTCCATATTTCTGATCAGATGGTTACTGGTCCAGCTGAGTTATCTGCTGTTTAAAAATGTGCTAGGACTGAATAGCTCTATGTAGAAGGTCTAGCTTCTTTTGGAATTTATATAGTTAGGGGTGTGTGACCAGTTGTTAGGATTTTACTGGTGTTGTGGTCAGCTTTGTAGCTATCTTTTGTTTAGCACTTATGCTTGTCTGAACTAGAGGTGCTAGCTGGTATGATGTAGCTGGAATTTTGGGCCTGTAATGAAGCCTATTCATATATTGCCTATTATGGCTACCTTTTAATGAATGAAATTATTATTTATTTAGTGTTTATCATGTCAAGTTTTGAGCTTTGCCTTATTTAAAGAGTTTTCCTTGTTAGATTTTCCTATGGCTTTGTTTCAGCAGGGGATATTTTTGCTTATTATTGTTTTGATCTGATGCCAGAAGATGTTCTGATGTACTTCCATAGGTCTATATTTTTTCCTGATGCTTTAATTTGCTTTGCGCGATTGCTCTTGTTAGTCGGACTCTTCTTGCTCTGAAACCCTTTTTCTCACTAATTTGGCAGATCCAAAGCTCAAAATTTGTCATCAACTGCGGATTTGATCTGCAGAAGGTTTCACGAATTCCTGTTACTCGGCAAAGTATACAACCAGTTTAGTTGTCGTACTTTTGAGTATTGTTTTAGCTTGATGCATTACCAGTTAAAGTGTTGTCCTTGGTTTGATTTACTGCTTTGTGTAATTGTAACCTGGTGTTTGGTAGATTGTCACTATGGCATACCTCAACTATCTCGAAAGCGATGCAGTAGATTAAATAAGGCTTCCCAATCACAGTAAGCATTCCCTAGGTACATACATTTGGCAATGATGTATTACTTAGGAATGCTAGCAAGGGTTTTCGGGAAAAAAAGAAACAAAAAAATAATCAATATCTTTAAACGCAGCTCGCCTTTACCAGACACCCAGCTTGGTGTTAAATGTCGTCCACGGACTTGTACATCAAAGCAACAGAAATGTATACAAGAACTTGCTATGCCTCAGGTGGATAGGTATACCATATTAACTGAATAGCCCCTTTTATTGTCATCTTTTCTGCTGTTTAAATTAAGCCTTCTTTTTTTGTAAATAAATGCTAGCATGCTGTCTTTTTCCCTGGTAGTGGCTATAATGTGTTACATTATCTTGGAAAGTTTGTCATTAGCTGTGATATACCATGCATGATGAAGCCTCTGATTCATGCAGAGTAGCAGAACCGAAAAAAATGGTCCTAAAAAAACACAAAACAAGCTAACCTAGAAGGTAAATGATTCTGTGGTTATATATATTGCTTTCTTTGCTTTGCGCTCTTATGAGATTTCTCATGTGTTTTTTTTTTCTGCTCTTGGTTTTTTTGGTAGATGTTCTTGCTGCTTCTATGGATAGACAGTTACCAGCAGAACCTTTCAGACTTGCTCTGCCTTTCTTCTGTGACAAACGCGGTGCAAAAAAATTTATGTTTGAGTCCTTACATTTTTGATGTGGGAATGGAGACATTACAATAGCTGAGAATGCTTATCCTCATGAACTTGTGTACTTGTTTACTTCTAAAGATGAAGGTGCTGTGCATTTTAGAAAATATGCTAGGCTATATAACAACTTGTTTGCATTTAGTTCGCTTGGGGGTCATTACTATGCAAACACTTACAAAGGGATTTATGTATTCAAATTGCATGGGCAAATGTATCATTTTGTTCCAGATTTATTGCCTGATGAGGGTAATCCAAAATACCTGCAACTCTACTTTTATGATGGCCAGCATGAGGCAGAACATAGGCTGGGTTGTTTTCTTGAGTTAAGAGAATATGTGATCAGTATTGTAATGTAGGTATCTCAACAAAATCCTTATGCTGTGTTCTTTCGGACTTTAAGAGATAAAATTATTCATGCAGATACAAGAATTGTGCTAAATCAAGCAACGGTTCTTGATCAACGCATCTATAATGCTCCTGCTACTGATGATGTTGCTGTCATCTGGCCAGAAAGTGCTTCATCTAGCCAAAGCTTGGGCCCTCATATATTAGTGACAGCGACATCTAATGAGTCTCACCGAATCTACCATAATTATGGTTGCTATGATCCGCTCCAATATCCTTTGTTATTTCCTCGGGGAGAATGTGGCTGGACTCAGGGGCTTAAAAAGAATTCTCATCTAAGTCGGACAGCAACAGATGCGATTCCAGGTCCTATTATGTCTTGCGCTGTCCATACAACAACTGAATTATTAAATCAGGAAGAAACCCGTAAGCATTTCTTAGCCTAAGCTATCTAATTGCATTTTTGGTGTTCTTATATTTCGGGATTTGAAACCTTTAGGCTGCCCTTCTCACTGTAGGTTCAAAGAGGAAGAATACTAAAGCAGACAAGTTTATCTCTACTAGGGAGTATTATGCGTACAGGTTGTAGATCAGGCCTAATAATATGATGCTGCGAGCAGGAAGGTGTTTCCAACAGTATATTGTCGATATGTATGTGAAGATTGAAAATACAAGGCATGATTACTTTCGAAACAATCAGGACAAATAAGAGCCGATTTGTATAAAGGTATTTTGGATTCACTGGATGCCGGGGAGACTCTTGAGGAAAATGTTGGTCGTAGAGTTATTTTTCCTCCTACTTATATTGGTGGTCCTCGTGATATGAAGAAGCGTTATTTAAATGTTATGGCTTTAGTCCAGAGATTCGGCAAGCCAGATCATTTTGTAACAATTACATGTAATGCTAATTGGCCTGAAATAAAGGCTGAGCTTGGTGCTGGTGAAACTGGACAGGATAGACCCGATCTGGTTGCAAGGATTTTTAGAGCAAAGCTACTTGCACTGAAAAAAGAGATAATGGAGAAAAAAGTGTTTGGGGAAGTTGCTGCCATGGTCTATATAATTGAGTTTCAGAAAAGAGGGCTCCCACATGCTCATTTCCTGATTATTCTAAAACCCGAATACAAGCTCAAATCTCCTACTGACTATGATAGATTTGTTTGTACTGAAATTCCTGTTGAGACAAATCTCCGTTTGAGAAGAATTGTGTTGGCGCATATGATGCATGACCCTTGTGGTATACTGAATCCAGAGTCTCATTGCATGCGCAAAAATGGACTTAGGCGTAGCTGTAAAAACATGTACCCTAAGCAGTTCTGCAGCGAAACAACAAATAATAAGGACGGTTATCCTATGTATTGCAGAAGAGAAACTGGAGAAAAGGTTACTATAAGAAATGCAGAGCTAGACAACCAGTGGGTTATTTCCTACAATCCTTATCTTTCGATGCTATTTGATTGCCACTTGAATGTCGAGGTATGTTCGACTATTAAAGCAGTCAAGTATTTATACAAGTATGTATACAAAGGTCATGATAGAATTTCATACAATGTTGTGGATTCTAACATCACTCCTGTTGATTAAATTCACCAGTATCAATCAGGAAGGTGGGTATCTCCTTGTGAAGCTGCATGGAGGATATTCAGTTTTGATATGTTTGACATGTATTCTTCCGTTTTGCCTTTACAAGTGCATTTACCTAACATGCAGACTGTTCGTGTTCATCCTCATGAAAGGTTACAGTCTGTTGTTTCAGATGGTAAGCGGTCAAGAACTCAGCTAACTGAATTTTTTGCCATGTATGCTGCTTCTGAACACGGCTTAGGATATTTGTATGGTGAATTTTGCGAGCACTACACGTGGCATCAAATTGATAAGATTTGGAAACAAAGAGTTCAGAACAGGATTTCAATTGGGCGGTTAGCGTTTGTCTTTCCTGCAGAAGGTTAGAGATTCTTCCTTAGATTGCTATTGTTGAATGTAAGGAGCCCTACGTCATTTGAAGATTTACGCACTTTGAATGGTTGTGTGTATCCAAATTTTCAAGAAGCTGCTCTGAAGCGGGGTCTTATTGAAGATGATGATACAACTAATTCGAGAATGGCTGAAGCATGTGAAACTCATATGCCTGTTGCTTTACGTCGCCTTTTTGCAACGATTCTGATGTTCTGTCAGCCAAGAGATCCTGCTGTTCTTTGGAATACCTATTATTCCTTCCTTGCTGAAGATTTCTGTCATAGGTTTCCAAATCAGCTGGTGAAGATACAACAACTCACTGTTAGAGTTGTTGAGCAGCACCTTGAAGCCATGGGAAGATCTCTTGCTTTTTTTGGACTGGAACACTTAACATTAGAAGTTAGTGATGAATTTAGCCGTACAAAAGATATCATAGATGCTCTTGATGCACCGATCCCAGAGGAATGCTTAGGTTGTCGGTCAAAGCTAAATGCTGCACAGAATGTAGCTTTTGAATGCATAATGGAACATGTGATGCAGCAGAAAGGTGGCCCTTTCTTTATTGATGTCATGGAGGCACAGGCAAGACTTTCTTGTACAATGCTCTATATGCAGAAATACGGCAGATGAACAAGATTGTATTGCCTACAGCTACACCAGGAATTGCTGCAGCAAACATTCCTTCGGGTAGAACTGCACATTCCCGATTTAAGATTCCAATTGACCATGAGGGGTCATTAGTGTGTGATGTTCCAAAACAGGGTTGTTTAGCAGCATTGTTGAAGGAAACTACATTGATAATATGGGATGAAGCTTCTATGGCTAGAAAGGAAAATCTAGAGTCTTTAGATCTTTTATTACAGGATATATGTGGGAATAAGGTGGTCTTTGGAGGGAAGGTTGTTGTATTTGGTGGAGATTTCAGGCAGGTTCTGCCAGTCGTTCCTCGGAAGACTATGAAAGAAGCAGTTCAAGCAACAATCGTTACTTCTTATCTGTGGCCAAAGTTTAGGAAATTTAAGCAAACAGAAAATATTAGAGCGAGAGAAGATCCAGTGTATGCTGATTTTTTGCTTGGGTTAGGTAATGGTGAATTACAGCGAACAGAAAATGCTTTGGTCAATTTGCCAGAACAGATTGTACAGTGCACTGAAAACATTGCAGACTTAGTGCCTACTGTTACTTCAACAACATTCCCCGAAATTGGTCATGGCTCCTTTGACAGTGAGGTTTTCACTAGAAAGGCAATCTTGACGCCCATGAATGATGACGTTGATTGTATAAATACATTCATGATTGAGAAGTTTCCTGGACAAGCTGTTACGTACAAGAATTTTGATGCAATCCTTAACGATACATGCAACATATACCCTACTGAATTAATTAACAAGCTTTGCCCTGGTGGAATGAGTCCACACGAGCTTGTGTTAAAAGAGAACTGCCCTGTTATACTGCTGAGGAACTTGCTGCCATCATCAGGGTTATGCAATGGTACTAGGTTAATCTGTAAAAAGTTTTATCCGAATGTAATCCAGTGTACGATAGCAGTTGGTCATTACAAGGGGGAAGAAGTATTCATACACAAGATAAATTTAAGACCTTCTAAATCTGTGAACTACCCGTTTATGTTTGAACGGAAACAATTTCCTATAAAATTATGCTTTGCAATGACTATTAACAAGTCTCAAGGGCAAACTCTCAACCAAGTATCCGTCTATCTTCCACGTTCATGCTTTTCTCATGGGCAGCTTTATGTTGCATTATCAAGAGCCAAGAAATCGAAAGATATTTCCATTTTTACCACGAGTGATACAGATCAGCACTCTGCTAATAGTGTTAAGAATGTAGTGTCATTTGAGTTTCTACTTCTAGCAGGCATTATTCCAGCAGATACAGTATAGTGTGGTTTTTGTATTGTCTTTCTTGGAATAAAGGTAAGACCATCAGAGCTGCTCTTATTAACTCTCTTTAGGTAGGCAATGCATTCTCTTCTGTACTTCAGCATTTTATTAGCAGGACTAACTCAGATGCAGTATATACCGTACTGAATTAATTAACAAGCTCTGCCCTGGTGTAAAAGAAAATATCCTTCGGCAGTTATGTACATTGTCCAGCACTATTGACAAGTATATTCTGCTCAGTGCAGGGTTTGACTGTAGAGTCACTTTTAAGGAGGATGGTATGATCCTAATTAGGTTTGAAGGTGTTACTGGAAAACTGATAGTTACCGGAATTTGCATTTGCAAAGCACCAAAATTGGCAGGTAGATTCCACCTAGAATTTATGGGTTATTCCAAATCTGACTTCACAAAGATGCAACTGATTCTAATTTTATCATATTTACTTCTACTTTGACATAGATTCTCAGGTGAAACATGAAGTATTTAGGTGTCAGAATTGTGCAGTTGAAATAGAAGTTCTAGCTCAGGTAATGAATGGGCACATTGCAGTTCTCGATTTCTAATGTTAAGGTTTTATTGCTACTTCTGAATCATGTAATGACACTTCACATCAAGAAAAGGGCTTGCGACGTAAATCGACAGCTAAGTATGAGAAAAAGATAGAAGAATTAAGTCAGCAGTGTCAGCGCAAAACAGATGAATGCTATCAAGCCTGGATGTCTTTGACAGCAGCAAACGACTAGCTGGAAAAGGTTAGAATGGAGCTTGACAACAAAGTGTTCAAGTCTTATTCTCTATGTAAAAACTTCGCAAAGCCCTTGTTTATGGAATTATGTTAAGTACAACAGGACACTATAAATTTGTACCTTAATATATTTTTTCTGCCATCTGATGTCCATTATATGAAAAAGTACTTTGTCATCTTCATGTATCTGATTCGTAATTCTTCCGGTGCTTTTTTCTTGTTTGAATCAAATTGTGATATTGCTTCTTAGTTTTAAGTCCTTATTTTATGTCAACTCACTGAAAATTTTCATAAATGAGAGTTTTATGTATGAGCCTTCTGCTGATAATTTTCTGTGTGGTTTTGGCAAATTATGAATTGATATTGTGATTATTCAGTCAAGTATATTCTCCAAATATTTTAAATTTAGATACTAAGTCATGCTTAAATTTTTTATATTACCTCCCTGATATTTTTTTTCTTTTTTGTCTATAGACCAGACTGTGGAGAAACAGGCTGAAAGTTTAAAAGCCATATCTAGCAGGTATGAGCAGGATAAGAAGTTCTAGATGACAACAATATCTGGTTTAGAAGAAAAAATTAAGGTATACTATACAAGTACTTTGCACCCACATTTTTTATTAATTGAGCTTCATCTGCAATGCCTTTATCAAGCAAATGATGAGTTGCAAACTTACATAGAATATGAAGGAAGAACATTATCAACTTGCCCATGATGCACATGAAACTGCTGATTCAATTCCCGAGTTATCCAATATGGTTTCAGCAGTTCAGATGCTAGGTAGGTTTGGATTATTAAAGACACAGAATTGTTCTCCTATTTGTGGATGTTAAGAGATTGCATTCAATTTTTCTGCATTTGCTCAGTGTGAGGAATTCAAACAGAAGTATATTGAAGAACAAAAGAAGATAAAGAAGCTTTTTAATGAAGTTCAAGAGGCCAAAGGCATGTGATTTTTATATTGCACTTTGAAGCTTATTCAGTAATGGAGAAATCCTGATATAACCACCATACAAATTTTCCAAGATAAAAATTTAAAATGAAGATTCTGATTATCACTCTTAATTTCAGGGAATATCAGGGTCTTCTGCCGTTGCCGGCCTTTCAGTAAGAAGGAACAAACAGCTGGATATGCAACTGTAGTTAATTTTGAAGGAGCCAAAGATGGAGAACTTGCTATTTTGAATGGCGGATCAAATAACAAGATGTTCAAATTTGACAGAGTTTACACACCAAAAGATGATCAAGGTACACTGTTGAGGGTTTAATTTAATGCTATAAAGCTATTGTACCGACTTCTTACTTGGAGTTGAAGGTTACTTGTTCATGTTGTACGTCTAAGAGATTAACTAAGTTGTGTTTTTGCTATGCAGCTGATGTGTTCATGGATGCTTCTCCAATGGAAACATCGGTTTGGATGGGTATAATGTTTGCATATTTCCTTATGGTCAAACTGGAACTGGGAAGACCTTTACAATGGAGGGCACATAGCAAAATCGTGGTGTGAATTATAGAACTCTTGAGATGCTGTTTAAAATTGCCCAGGAGAGGAGTGATACCTACACGTATGACTTATCAGTTAGTGTGCTTGAAGTCTATAATGAGCAGATCAGGGATCTCTTGGGCTCCTCGCCAACATCTAAAAAGTAAATATTAACCCCTTTCTTGTGTCCTGTTGCTATGCATTTCACTTTTTCCTTTTGAAGCAATAGTAACATATGGGGTATGGGCAATGGCAATCAAGTTCATTTTTTCAAAGTCATTTTATATTCTGTAACTTGCTGTTTCTCTTTGCACCTAAAAGACTACTTATTGATCTGTGCTTTTCTCTCCCGGTGTAACATATGGGCTATAGGCAATGGCATTCAAGTTCATTTTTTCAAAGTCATTTTATATTTTGTAGCTTGCTGTTTCTCTTTGCACCTAAAAGACTGCTTATTGATCTGTGCTTTTCTCTCCTGGTGTTCAGGTTAGAGATAAATCAAGCTTCTGAAGGCTCGCACCACGTTCCTGGACTTGTTGAAGCAAAAGTGGAGAATACAAAACAAGTGTGGGAAGTACTGAGGGCTGGGAGTAATGCAAGGGTTGTTAGGTCTAATAATGTGAATGAGCATAGCAGCCGTTCTCACTGGTTAGTCAGATTCTGTAAATTGTTTATGCCTTTTGTCTTCGAGTGTTTTTCCTTCAGTTAGGTTTCCTCGTCACAGTGAGCAATGTAGGTTTGTTATTTCGGTTACATTGCACAGGTAATTCTGTGTAGCTATAACGACCCTTCTATTATGATTATGCAATTTTTGGTCACCAGAATATACTCGGTTTATTTTTAAGACTAGAATAGTCCATTATAGCTTAGTAGTATTGCCTTTGCGGTTGCACTACAAATTTTCCTCGACTTAAGTATGCTACACTTGTGATACACTCTTTATATTAGCTTAGAAGTATCTATTCGAATACTATACTCACAAATAAGATTTCATTTTTTTTTCATTTAGTATGCATAGAGTAAAATAATTTGTTGCTTAGAATAGATTAACCAAGTCCCAAAAAATGCTAGCAATCGCAAGTAACGTAGCCCGTAGGTTCGGGAGAATTTAGGTTCCTTAGAGTAGTAATTCTTGTGCCTTTTAAAGTTTTAATAAAGTTTGTATTGTGTTTTAAACTGAATATGTTTGGGCTTTATTATTGTAGCCCATACAATTAAAATTGCAAACTTTGCATGCTTAGTTACTCTTTATAAATGAAATATGAGTACAGCTCATTTGCATAGATACAAGAGAAGAAGTACATGTCATAGGCACTATTCATAGTAAACAAGGTTATAAAATATCAGTTTTGTACTTTCTCCTTATTTCAGACACAAAAAAGAATTTTGATTGCCCATTTAAGTGCCTAGGTGTTTTGTTAGCCATAATAATTACTTAATTTTTACTTAGTGTAGAAGAAAAAAAGTACAACTCAGATTATTATGCTTGCTAGCTGTAATTATACTTGAGGAAAAAGAGAGTTAACTGTAACCAAACGGTTACTGTTAAGAAAAGGGTTTTTTTAGCTTGCTTACGTACTTTTTCACCCTATAAATACCAAATTAGTTCAGCCCTTTTGAAGCATCAAATTATTCTCTGAACTTTCTTCCTTAGCTGTGGTATATTCTCCGTTTTCCCTCGGGTTTTTTTTTAGGGTTTTCACATGAAAGAGTGAATCCTTAAAGTGTAGCTCCTGTTCATACAAATACAACAGAATCTCTATAGATACATATTGCCTTATTAAAGTTGTAGCTGAGACTCTTGTTTATTTAATTTCTATATATAAGCTTTCATTTTAATGTATTTTGTTTGTCATGCTTATTGCTGCTTTTTACATAGACCCTTTAAAATTTATCCCTACAAGTCTATGATTTTATGTTCATTTGTACATCCTTTCTTTCCCTTTTATTGTTTTGATATTTTGCCATTGAATTGTTTAGAATAAATCCTAGGTAGAAAAAGGAATCAGTAAAAATGGTTAGATTATATTAGTGCACCTCACACGATCATGCATGTATACATACATTATACTCTGTACATGCAAATATATACTGCTTTAGGGCTACATTTTTCTTATTAAGATCGAATTTTTACAATCAATTTAGATGTATGCTTCATGTTATAGCTTGCTAATGTATACATGCTTACTATTTTACGTTCCACAAATCACAAACTATGAATACACCACCACAGATGAAGCTGGAACCTGTATACTTAGATGAGCTAACATCTCAGAGTAAGGAATACAAAGTGAAAGTGACTGTGACTGAAAAGGGAAGAGCTCAGCCTTCGCCTAAAAAACCTGGTGTGATCTTTCAAACGATAATTCTACAAGATGAAAAGGTAACTATGCTTTGTAAGATTTAGTTTTAACAGTATATTTTAAGCTTGTTATGTGTTTTTTATGCATGACCTCTTTTCCTATAGTAACTTTCTGTTATGGTTTTTTTTTTTGAATTTAAAGGGAACATTTGTAAGTGCAGGTGTGTAGATTACCTCATGAGGGGTAGGGGGGAGGGAGAGGGGAAGGGGGGGGAAAGAATTTTATTTACAAGTCAATTTTTTACAAAAAAAATTAGATTGTTATGTGCTTGTAATGCGCGGCCTTTTTTCGCCTACCATAATTCTGTTATGATTGCCATTTTAATTTTTTAAAGAACATTTGTATGTACAACAGTATAGATAACCTGTTAAACGAGAGAAATGAAGGACATGATGTTTACTTAAAGGTCTCTTTTTAATTAGAAATAATCTGCTAATATGAATGTTCTTTTGCTTTCTGTATAGAGTAGTAGATTTCTGCAGTGTAAGTGTCTAAATAATTCATATGGTGGCTATTTAACTAGAAAAACAAGATGCGATGTGCTCTTTTTGGAGACCAGATCGAAGCATATGAAGATGTTCTCAAACCATCTGGTTAGTACGAGATTTCAAAGGCTCCTATATCACTTGTGGATGATCAGTACAAATTCAACCTTGAAGAACTTCCATACCAAATGACAGTTGGGCAACAAACTATTATTCAGCGGTTAAATCCAGAGAGTGGACCAATTGAGCCGAAATATCAACCTCTATCAACTATTCCTAGATCACCTGATCCGAATGGCAGATTTGGTTCGCTTCTTATAAATCTCCTATGATATTTTTCTGCCTTAGATTGTTTATTCAAGGTCTACATTGCACAAGTGCTTTCCATATTATGTAATAGTATCCTTTTTATTGACACAGATATAGTTGGAGTGATTTTTTTTGTTGAAGAAGCACCAAGGCTGATCCCTAACACACGTTGTCGTGACAGTCCAGTGCGAGAGATATCTATTACAGACACAAGGTGAAAATGCAATTTCAGTGTTTTTTTTATTATAGCTCATACATACATTAGTAGTTAGCTAACTTTTTGCCAATGCTTGAATGTAAATCAGCCAAGACCATGCTATGACAATTTCAGCATGGAATGATCTCACTAGAAAGCCTTGCGATGCTATGATGAATTGGGCTGAAAAGTTCAATGTTGTTGGATTTACAGCACTGAAAACCCGCCATACAAGAGGTATCATCTACATCTTTACAGCTATAATTGACTGTCAAATAGCTACTCATTTTGCGTTTTCTTTCTAGGATTTACTCTTAATACTACTATGTCGACAAGAATCATACTAAATCCTAAAGGAGCACGGGCAGACATGCTTCGTGAGTGGTGAGTCTTGTATTGCATATATAGTGAATGTACATTTAGGCCTTCTCAGAATACCAACATAGTTATGTCTACCTCTCTGTTTCAGGGTTCAATTGTATCAGCATGTATTGCTAGATCACCAGGAGAGGATTTTGAATGTTAGATACCCAGGCACTGAGAAGAAAGTTGTAACAATAGCTGAACTCCGAAACAAAAAGGTCCTCTACACACTATTCTAATTAAATTTAGAAAACTAACTGGGAAAAAAAAGGCCATAAATAATGATTAACAGCATTTCCTATAGACATAATTGTCACCTGATATCTAATATATGATTAATGCTACTAATGTAGGCAGCTAATGCAACTCCTGATGAGATAGCTTGGATTAGAGTGACTATACAAGAAGCTGACTTGCAAAGGGTGAATGCCTACATAGGTTGTCTTGGCTGTGGAAAGCGAACACATCTTGCGCTTGGGACTCGCTTTCCTTGCATTTCATGCAAAAAAGCCGATGCTACTGCTGTCCACAAGTATAGTCCTGTTATTCAGTTTCATATATGCTTTACGATAAAGTAATTATTACACGTGCCTTCACTAACTTGTATTATTTTACAGACTAACGTTCAAGTTTGAAGCTATTGATGCCAGTGGAACTATGTCATTCACAACCTTTAATGATGACACAGAAAAGCTTTTCCGAAAGACAGCAGCTGAAATTTGGGAGATGAAAACCACTGTAAGAATACACACCTTTCTAAATTTGTAAAGACTTTTTTCGAGCATACTTGTTATATATAGATACTTATCTGCACTATAAAATTACATTCAATGGCCATGGTTGACTCGATATACTACTCATTATTTAAATGACCTTCTATTCCAAATTAGAACCTATTTGCTGCAACTTTGCATTTTACATGGCTTTTAGTGCTGCTGAGTGACATTCGAGTATGTATGCAATGCCTATCTTCTACTTCCTATTTATGTGATACTTTAAATATTGCAGGGCAATTTTGATGCTTTCAAGGCTGTACAAGAAGTTCTGTCGACCAAGCCTTTTTCATTCAAGTGACGCCAACTTTGGAACTTGCAAGGAACAGTGTTCTCCTTTGGACTCTGAAAGCCATTGAAGTGGAGGATGTAGAACCAAGTGCCCAGGTTCTAGGTTCATCATCTTCAAGTCTTAACAAAGAGGAGATTGTTTCTGTAGTTAATCAAGGACAGAAAATACAGAAAATTTCCATGAATGAGGACGCAGTTTCTGAGAGAGCTAAAATGCATGGCAAACCACCATCTTTCTGTAACACAGAGAGAAATGCTACTGACATTGAAGACAATACAGAAATGAGTGATGAGGTTCTTGCTGAGATAGCTCAACTCCATGAGTTCAGGCTAGCTTCTCAGGCCTTCGACACAGATTCCTTTGATGCACCGTTACAACCACCAAGTAAAGGAATCACAATCACAGAAGCATCATCACCAACCACTGAATTTCCTACATGGAGCAGGCTTACTCGTTCCCGCAGCAATGCTAAAAACAAAGAACCAATGCCTGCTGAGAAGATGTAGGAATTAGATGATGAGGAGCATGTCCCTAGAAAGAAGCTCCGAACAGCTCTTTTCAAAAACAATTCTGAGAAAGAAAGTTGTGACACTGAAGACGCGTCTTGAAGCCTCCTTTGTGACTTTTGTTAGAAGCCAGACTAAAATATATATATATATGTGTGTGTGCCACCTTTTGCTGTTAGAATGTGGGTTTTAATCAATTGCCTTTATATGGTAATTTGCTAAATCTAGGATGTATTTTGGTTGTTTAGAAGGAACATTTTGGACATCTTGTGTTCCCTATAAACATCAAGTATGTATATAGTACTAAACCTCTGTAACAAATGCTGATCTGCAGTTCTCTGTTGGACACTCAACTTAGTATGCCTAAAATCTTATATTATGTATATAGTAATGCAGGGGTAACTATGATGTACTAGCTTGTATCCTTAAATCAGGGTACTTATCTATAATATAAGTTAAGTTATTATACGTTCTTTCTCTTCAGTTTTTAATCACAGTTCATTGGCACCCTTTTAAGCACTATAGGCTGTAGCTAATAGTGCAGTTTGCTATTAATCTGATAAAAGGGCAAAACAAATTGCCATCTAATTTATATCTATAAATGTCATTTTCTCTATTAATATCAGTGTGACTATATTCCTGCCTATGTGTGCATTCCCTTACTATTTTTCCTTTAAGATAATCAGAATGATCGAACTTACACTTCAGTTTAATGTTGCATGGTATACAATTCATGGTACTTTTTGTAACATAGAAACTCTTGGCCTTCACATAAAAAGCAATGCAAAGAGAAATATATATCAAATTATGGAACATAGCTGCTAATGCTTTTACACAGGCTATGGACTCTGCTAACAACTTTTCACTTGTTATTAGTCAGCTTTAGTATACAAATCCATTTTGTAAGAGCAGCCATCTGCCTATATGTAATTTCAACAGCAGTTCGCTATTTTTCGGATCCATTTTCCCTTCATTAGCAAAAAAGTAAACTTTTATTGCATGTGAGACTGAGGAGGCTGTGCATTTGCCTTGTTTGCATATATAGCTATAAGATCGCTAATGGAATAGACTTTTGATTCGTTTTGTGCAATTTGAATATGTCACTATACAACCATATATTAGTTGCTGAAATTGAACCGGTTAGTTGCTTTGAACAATATGCTGCATAATAAGTTAATAAGCAAATGAAAGATTTCAGTACTATCTTCGAATTAGATCTGTTATCAGATCATAAAATATGTAACCAAGGAACTTACATAGTGCCTACGCTTATTCTATCTTAGAACAGGAAAAACCTCTACTTATTATACTGAGTCTATTACTCTCAAAACACAACCTAGGAGAAAAAAAAGAAAAACACCCCAAAAAAAAAAAAAAAAAGAAAGACAAAAAACAAACAATCCTAATCAGATTTAATTTTAGATTAACAAGTGGATCCAAACAGTTAGACTAGGACTAGATTGACATCAAAGATTATTAGGTTCCTTTTTCTGAGCTTAATCAAAGCACCTTCCTCTACCTGAACACTGAAGTAATCAATGAATTTGTTAACCCCGTTCTTAATAGAGCAGGTACTAATTGTGTTCCCAATCTTAGTAACCTTCAGCTGAGCGCTGAACTTTGTGTTGCCATTATGGAGAATTACATCTGTAGTGTCAAGGAAATCCTAAAAATGCACCCTAGCAAAATCCAATGGAACGTTCTGCAAGCAGCACAGTAACAAAATAGCACTGTATTAATCCATGCACACACACATAATAGGCATACCAAGAACTGAATAACAACATCTTAGAAAACATACTATAACTCCTTGCTGAATAAATGCTGCTGAAAATGAAAACAGGACATAATATTCCTGACAAGCAGCTGTAAGTTGAGTAAAACAAGCATTGGTCTTAATCATTTTAGGTGAAAGTCCTTCAATGGCTGGTTTCCGCCCACGCTTTTTATGAGAACTACTTGAGGTGTTATCATGTCTTTTTTCTATCTTCTTTGCTTCCCTATCAGTCTGAATTCGGATACTAAATGAGCTGTCCCCTAAATAGGTAAACACTAGGACATCACCTACATCTAAGCCATTATCTCCAACAAAATCACTCCACCCTGCATCAAGATATATTCCCCAATCAATACTGCATTCTTCATGCACTAGAGTTACTAACCAAGATCTGTGCCCATCACACACAAATAGTTCGATATTTAAAAAACCATCCTCAGGAACGTCTCTGAAACCATCAGGGATACGCTGCACATAAATTAGTATTTATACATTAGCAAGACTATGCAAGGTAATACATAGACTCAGCAATTGTTAGGACAAGGACAAAAATGAAGGCATCCATATACAAACAACAAAATACAGTTTAGATGCACTTGCAACAATAATAAAGCCACTAATAATATACTTGTATACAAGCTTCTTATGATGATCATCATCACTCCCATATCGTACTATAAATACTATTGGAAATTCTGCCATTGAATTCCTATGCTAGACCCCTATTCTCTAATGAACATACACTCTAAATTATGAAATGAAGAAACAAAACCCAAAGAAAAAAGGCAAATACAAATCGTTGTATGCTTACTGACCTATAGAAAGTGTTTCTATTTATAGATAGAGTTAAGAGTTTGTAACTGTTAGACTACTTAACATATTAATACAAGAAATTTAAGGCCAGTACTGCTGTAATTTATTTTGGCAAAAAAAACTGAAGTATAAGATTCCATATCTCTATGTTTTTTACAGCTTCTTAGATTCCTTTATATTTTTCAACAGGCTAATAATTGGACATCAGAAAACTCCCAAATTGTTATTATAAGTTGATAGCCTTATCTTATAAGAGATTTGCAGTCCATCATTTCATTTGCATCCCATCTTTTGTCTATTTATGAACAATAGATTCCCTCACATAGCAGTATCAAATAACTGTAGCATTGTTACGTAATAGCAATTTCATTATGCGCTACAAATATATAACCTTGTGCAATATGTCGACTTTTCATAATTTAATCAGTAACACGAAACATTTTTACAAAAAACAAATAATAGCAAATTACAACATCACAAGCTTCGCGACAAAGTAGCAATATTATTACATAATGTATTAAGATACCTTTTAACTATACACCTTTTTACACATAAAATAACATAAACTAAAGCCAAGGCTATAGCTTATAAACAACCTTAATATAGCATAACCAAAACAGAGCCACGGGTACATATTTGATTAGACAATTTCCAGAAATGTCCTTATCTACCCGTTCGGAGGGCACGCGCAACGCGCGTGCTCCAACGACTAGTATAAAAAAAAATAAAAAATGGCACGCGGTTTGGCGCCAAAACCGCTTGACATTTGCACTGGACATAATATTATGTCAAGTGCAAATGGAAAGCGGTTTTGGCGCCAAACCGCTTCCCTTTCCCCCCTAATGGGAAGCGGTTCTGAACCGCTTGCCATTTACATGGCAATTGGCAAGCCCCCTAAACCCATGCGGTTCAGAACCGCTTCCCATTAGGGGGTTTGAACAGCTTCCCATAACGTTTTTTCTACTAGTGTTTTGTAGTCCAAAAAAAAGGTTAATATTTAGATCATCAGAGCTTGGACTAGCTGGTTTCTCAGTTGTGAAGAGTTCTTCGCCTTCATCGGCAAAGTCACAATCGAGGAACATCTCGAATCCTGGTTCACGCTTCTCATCGTGGACGTAAGGCTCAGGGACATCATAGCATGGGAAGTCTTTCCCTTCTTTTATGTACTGGCCATTGAGGGTGAAAGGATATGGATCCATGGCCATTTCCGTCTTCATGATTCGAGTATTATTGCGAGCCTTCATTTTCAATAGGGTTGTTTCACATCTTCTTTTGTTGGCTTGAATCCCAAGCCAAAGGTATCTTTCTTAAGTGCACCAGGATGCCCCTAAAGTTCAGCCATTTTCTTTTTGAGTCCAAGGGTCATTCCAGGGAAATGCCCTTGCTTCTTCATAATGGCATTAACATTGGTATTTTAATATGGATCAAAGTCAATATGACACTTCTCCTTTTCTTCGATCATGAGAACATCATCGAGCGAAAACCCCCAGAGATCTTCATCTTCTTTGTCATGTTCAACATGGACGATGGG
The DNA here is from genome assembly GCA_001687025.1 of Chenopodium suecicum. Classification (NCBI taxonomy): domain Eukaryota; kingdom Viridiplantae; phylum Streptophyta; class Magnoliopsida; order Caryophyllales; family Amaranthaceae; genus Chenopodium; species Chenopodium suecicum. The sequence continues at coordinate 25,164 of MATQ01000684.1, read as the reverse complement.
AGTATCGATAACTTGAATGCGCATGGGGGTGCCATCAATGGTAATTGGATCCCCTCCAACTATGGCTTTCACTTTCTGGTGCAATGACGATGGGATCGCCTTTAGCTTATGAAGCCAAGGACGTCCTAACAATAGATTGAAAGAAGCCTTAATGTCCACCACCTGAAACTTGGTGCGACGTTCTATGGCTCCAGTAGTTATGTTTAGTATGATAGTACCCACGGCTTGACGGCGAGTATTATCATAAGCACGAATTCCTTGAGTAGAGGGAGTCAGTTCTTCATTCTTTATGCCCAAATTCTTTGCAGTGCGGAGTGGGCATACAATGATTGCAGAGCCATTATCAACCAGCTCATAGGAACATTCATCTTCCTACACATCACAGTTAGGTGTAAGGCCTTATTATGTTGGTACCCTTCCGGGGGCAGATCCTTGTCAGAAAAGGAAATCAAATTGTTAGTACTTGGCAACTCAGTAATGATAAAGTTGACCAGTCCTTGAGGAGTCATATCATCATCAACTCCTATTTTCACCAGAACATTCATCAAAGCCTTTCGATGCTCATGAGAGGTTGCCAAAAGCTTCCATACATTCATTTCCACCTTGGTCTTTTGTAATTGTTTGACCACATCGTTGTTCATAGGGTCGATGGGATCAACAATCGGTTGTGATTGCGGTGGAGGTGGAGGTGGACTAGGCTGTTGCAACCATCCACTTCTGGTGAGAATCTTGACCTCAAGGTCTCACCAAATATCTTCACATGTGCCAAGAGATGAACAGGCTATATCCTTGAGATAGACGTCTTCATCGTCACTATCCCAAATTCCATTCACTTCTTCATAGCTCGAGACATATACAACTTCCGGCAGAGGTTCATTCACAGGTTGAATGAGTATTGACGGATCAAAGGAGACTTCATCTCCCATGATAGCCAAAGCATCAGAAAGAGGACCTGTTTCAATGTTAGGCTTCTTGCCCACTGGAGGGACAGGAAGTTGATCAGCATCAATCACGTCTTGGATCGCATCTTTCAACCTCCAACATTTCTCAGTATTATGACCTTTGCCTTGAGGAAACTTGCAATGAGCATTAGGGTCATAGCTAGCGGTTCTGTTCTCTGGTCGAGGCTCTAGAAATGGTCCAATTGGCATAATCAATCCTTAACTATGCAAGCGGTCAAAAGAAGCATCATAAGTCATTCCCAAAAGCATGTAAACCCTTCTTTGCCTTTTGAAATCATTGAGGAGGAGCATTAAGGGCCAGCACATCATTGATATTGATATTGTTGGTAGCATTATTGGGCTTGAAAGACAAAGAATAAGGAGTGTCGTTCTACTTGTTTTTCCAAGTGTTGTTTTTATTATTGTTGCTACCAGCAGTCTTCATCAGTCCATCTTCAATATTGATTCCAATATCGTATACAGCTTCGAAGGTACTCAGAGGCAGAAACTTCAATGTTGCTTGTACTTATGAGTCAAACTGACAATGAATAAGCGAACCATCTCTTTTTCCTTGGGGGGATCAACCAAGAGCGCATCTGTTTCCCTCCACCTGCTTAAGCAAGTGGTGAAGCCTTCATTCTCTTTCTGTTTGAGAATGAAGAGTTCACGTTCAGAAGTCTTGGCCTGAATGTTACACTTGTAATGATTCATGAAGCTTTCAGCAACATCCTCCAAGGTCGCAACATGTTTGGATTCCAGAGAGTAGAACCATTGTTGACAGGCATGCTCTAAGGAAAGAGGGAACACCGTAGGGAAGAGTGTCACATCTACTCCCTTAAGAGCCATGGTCGCAGAAAAGGCCTTTAAATGGAAAAGTGGATTATCAGTAGGCTTTAATTTGGGAATGTCAGCAGTGGAAAACTTCTCAGGAAGCTTGTCCCTTATGGACGAAGAGGCGACAGGTTTCTCCACATAAGTGAATTCTTCAGAAATCTTACTCATCTATTCCTTAATCTTGTCCATCGCAGCAGCAGTGAAACTGTTTTGATTGTCTTGCTCTACCGTGTTGACTCTAGTGGTGAGTGTTTGCATCATATTAGAAAAAATTTCAATTGTCCTGTTGATGTTCTCGATATCTTCCTTAGTAGCCATTGGTTGAAAGTAGACTGGAGATGGATCTGGCGGAGATGATTGTAGTGGTTTCCTTGTAAGCCTCTTTGGTATAAGAGGTTTTTGAGGTATTGACTCGAACCGTAACAATCTACCCCTGCTTCTTGACCAAGTACTGTGACACCGAAACAAACACACCTTTAATGACCAAACTTAACCTTAACCCATCCGGAAAAATTAATAAAAATTTTGAATTTTGAAATTCTATTTTTTTATTTTTTAAAAAAAAATATATATATGGGAGGATACCATCCGACTTACTCCGAAAAAAAAATGACACAAAAAAAAACGACAAAAGACTACTTTAAAATACGGTCATGAAATGGTGCACGACTAACAAAAAAAGTGTGTGAACACGACATGTGAGTGATTAAGTGAGGTTATTGACGCGTGTTATGACCGTACAGCTAGACATGACACCAAACAGGACACATAAACCACATACGTACGCACAAAAACTAAAAATAGACTAACGTGACACTTCTCCTGGGCACCGTGTCATGGTGCTTACTGTCGTGACATGGTGCAGTCTGCCGTCAGCCGGTAGAAAGCGCCGTGTCACAGCACTGTTCACCGTGGCGCGGCAAGACTTGGCGTGACACGGTGCTCAGTTCCAGGTCTTTTTTGTGTGTTTTTTCAGATTTTAATCGATTTTAGGTTCGTACTAATTACTATGTGGAAATAAAAACTCTCGGTCATTGGTTAAACAAAAAGAGCAAACACATGAGGGTTAGCACCAAACAAAACATGTAGCATTTAGTCACGATGATGTAGAAAAAGAGTTCGCAACCTAAGCTCAAGATCTATGTTCAACTATTGGTCAAGATTTAGGTGTCAAAAAGGTACCATGGTTAAGAGTTTGGACGCGTTAGCAAGGCAGCCTACCATGAGGGTGTATGCCAACGGGCGGCTCCGCGAGTTCGTGATGAAATCGAACTCGACACAATGGTTTGGGTGGATTTAATAACTCGGATGAACCCTTATTGCCATGAGCGTGTTTGGGTTGATAGAGCTTAAATTCCCCGGGGCTAAGACGCATGTATAATACACACGTTTTTTCAGAAAAATCGAAGGAAGTTGACTATGAGAAGAGAAAACAAGCCACCAGACTGATTTAAGGACTGCCGTGACACGGTGCTGCACATCGTAAGACGGTGTACTGCAACGTGACACGGCATATTTTGCCGTGGCACGGCAGTCAGAAAATCTGATTGGTGCCCTGTTTTTCCTTCGTACGCAATCAAGTTATTCAATTTTTCCTACGAAACAGACCTCAATGCGACGTTAAAACGTATTTGCTTATGCAAAAATGCCAAATTAATCACAGGAATATTTTTCAAGAATCCTTCAAGTCTCATCCACTCATCTTAATTAAAATCGATCACTCTAATCGATAAATAACCAAGAATCCTCCCCAGTGGAGTCGCCAAATTGTAGGCGTCGTTTGAAGTGCGCCTACGTTAAAGCATGTGTGAATATGCTTGGTACTCATAGGAAGTGGGAATTGACATTATACGATTAGGGACAAGGAAAGTATGGAGCCGCCAACAAGTTTTTAAGGAACTTGTAAACCGTTCATGGATCATAAAAGGCAACCACGATTAAGGGACAACGATAGGCAACAACGATTGACCCATGAAGGTTACACCCCATTCATAATCCATGAGATTACTAACTCCATATGGTTCGGAACCACGAAAGGAGGATCGGGGATGATAGTACGAAGTGAACCATGGAGTCACATTTGCCCGTATACGCCTCTAATTGATTCTTATAGTGAAAAGTGATTCCTATGATCTCAAAGGCATACAAACAAAATATTAAATTTGCTCCAAACTATTATTAATCTAAATTGGTTGAATATTAATGCAACACATAATTCTATAAAATTTGTAATCACTTGAATTAAACAACAAGATTAAAAAGGATCCTAAACCGGTTGTCCAAATTATCTTATTAGGCGTGATTTTCAATTACATATTCCCATTAACATGCAATGTTGTGATCATAAAAAAAATAGAATAAACATTAATATTGGAAGCAATTTAACAATAATTCCAATAATATAAAATCGTTAGAAAAATAATAGAAATAAAAGGAACATAGTTCTTACTTTGATTCTGTTTGCTTGCAACTAAAAAATAATAAACGAGTTAGTAACTTCAAGGAAATAATAATAAAACAATATTTAAATTAAATTAAATAAAGTAGAGTTGATTTGGGGCCAAACCCTCAAACAGTTCTACCTTTCACGCCTTGGCTTAAAGACAGAACCACGAGTAAAGTATGGACTCCTTGGAGTGCTTGAAGAAGGAATTTGAAAGAAGAAGGGTAGGCTAGTGTTTAGGCTAGAGCATAGAAGAGAGAAAAAATAGAGAATTAATTGAAGCCCCGTATATCAGAACTGAGGGGGTATTTATAGAAAAAATGTGCTAAGGGAACACACGGAACCCTAAAATGATAAAAACCCTAAAAAAGTATACCACGACATGGCAAAGTGTACCGTGACACGGGAAATCCCACCGTCAGACAGGAAACATTCCCGTGACACGGTGTACTATTGTGTGACGCGGGAAATATTCGGTGAACTGGGGAGAAAACGCGTTAAGGATTTACGCGAAAAGGACACGGAAACCCCCGTGTCACAGCAGGTGTCCCGTGTCACGGGGAATCTCACCGTCTGACGGGAGAGATTCTCGTGACATGGTAGAACAATGCCGTGACGCAGGAGATTTTAGCCCATTTTAACGTCCAAATTAATTTTTAACCCTAATTTCGTTCATCATTTTAAGTGTCGTTTTATAATTTCGGGCCATTTCTGATTTATTATTATTTAGGCTAAAATAAGAAAATAAGTAAATAAAATAAATAAAAAGTTTGGGCCAAAATAAATAATAAAACAATAAAATAAAAAAAGTTTGGGCTAAAATTAAAATTATGCTTTGACTAAACATCAAGACTGATCCATAGACTATTCAAAAATTGAATTTAAGTAAATACGATTTTTTAAGCACTCTCGGGATTTAATACTGAACCCGACCAACAGTGGCGGTGAAAGGTTGTTCATCATCAGGATTGGTTTTGGGGAGACATTTTTAGGTGTCTACAACAGTCAAACAAAGCTATTTGAATCGAATGAAAGTCAAATGCATTCAACGAAGCTAATTGAATCAAATGAAAGTCAAACATATTCAAACAAATCTTTTTGAATTAAAGGAAAGTCAAACACATTCAAACAAAGCTTTTTGAATCAAATAAAAATAACACACATTCCAACAAAGATTTTTAAATAAAATGAAAGTCAAACACATTCAAACAAAGCTTTCTGAATCAAATGAAAGTTAAAACACATTTACAAAAGGTTTTAAAATCAAATGAAAGTCAAACACATTCAAACAAAGCTTTTTGAATTGAATGAAAGTCAAATGTATTCAACAACGTTAATCGATTAAAATGAAAGTTAAACACATTTAAACAATACTTTTTGAATCAAATGAAAGTCAACAAAGCTTTTTAAATGGAATGAAAGTCAAATGCATTCCACAAAGCTAATTGAATCAAATGAAAGTCTAACACATTTAAACCATGCTTTTTTAATCAAATGAAAGTCAAACACATTTAAACAAATATTTTTGAATCGAATGAAAGTCAAATGCATTGAACGAAGCTAATTGAATCAAATGAAAGTCAAAAACATTCACACTAATCTTTTTGAATTAAAGGAAAGTCAAACACATTCAAACAAAGCTTTTTGAATCAAATGTAAGTAAAACACATTCAAAAAAAGTTTTTTTAAATCAAATGAAAGTCAAACACATTGAAACAAAGCTTTTTGAATCATATGGAAGTCAAACACATTGAAACAAAGATTATTAAATCGAAAGAAAGTGAAATGAATTCAACGAAGCTAATTGAATTAAATGAAAGTAAAATACATTCAAACAAATCTTTTTGAATAAAAGTAAAGTTAACCACAAAAAAACAAAGGTTTTTGATTCAAATAAAAGAAAAACTCATTTAACTAAATTTTTTTAGATAAAACGAAAGTGAAACAAATTTAAACAAAGCTTTTTTCTTTGAATGAAAGTTAAATGCATTCAATGAAGCTAATTAATACAAATGAAAGTAAAAAAAACTCAAACAAATCTTTTTAAATCAAAGGAAAGTAGTAAAACAAAATCAAATAAAGTGTTTGGAATCAAGTGAAAGTCAAACACATTCAATTAAAGATTTTCGAATCAAATGCAGGTTTAACACATTCAAAAAAATCTTTTTAATTAAAATGGTCAAACACATTCAAACAAAGCTTTTTGAATCTAATGAAAGTCAAGCACATTCAAACAAAGCTTTTTAAATCAAATGAAAGTCATACACATTCAAATAAAACCTTTTGATTCAAATGATAGTCAAACACATTCAGACAAAGCTTTTTGAATCGAATGAAAGTAAAATTCATTCAACGAAGCTAATTGAATCAAATGAAAGTGAAACACATTCAAACAAAGCTTTTTGAATCCAATGAAAGTCAAACATCAAAAAACAAAACTTTTTGAATCAAATGATAATCAATAGCATTCTACGAATATAATTGAATCAAATGAAAGTCAAACATATTGAAACAAATCTATTTGAATCAAAGGAGAATTAAACACAATACAAAGCTTTTTGAATCAAATGTAAAGTAAAACATATTTAAACAAAGCTTTTTAATTAAAACGAAAGTCAAACACATTCAAACAAAGTTTTTAGAATTGAATGAAAGACAAATGAATTCAACGAAGCTAATTTATTCAAATGAAATTCAAACATATTCAAACAAAGATTTTTCTATCAAATGAAAGTCAAACATAGTCTTACAAAGCTTTTTACATCGAATGAAATTCAATTGCATTTAACGAAGATAATTGAATCAAATGAAAGTCAAACTCATTCAAACAAATCTTTTTGAATCAAAGGATAGTCAAACACATTTAAACAAAGCTTTTTGAATCGAATGAAAGTAAAATGCATTCAACGAAGCTAATAGAATAGAATGAAACTCAAACACATTCGAACAAAGCTTTTTGAATAAAATAAAAGACAAAAACTATCAAATAAATCTTTTTAAATTGAATAAACGTTAAATGTGTTCAACAACGCTAATTGAATCAAATGAAAGTCAAACACTTTTAAACAAATCTTTTTGAACCAACAGAATGTCAAACATATTCAATCAAAGAGTTTTGAATCAAATGAAAGTCAAACACATTCAAACAAACTTTTTAAATCTAATGAAAGTCAAACACAATTAAACAAAGATTTTTTAATCAAATGAAAGTAAAACACATTCAAACAAAGCTTTTTTAAATGAATGAAAGTCAATTGCATTAAATGAATCTAATAAAATCAAATTAAAGTTAAGAAAATTCAAACAAATATTTTTGAACCAAAGGAAAGTCAAACACAATAAAACAAAGCTTTTCAAATCAAATGAAAGAAACACTCATTTAAACAAAGGTTTTTAAATAAAACAAGAGTCAAACAAAGCTTTTTAATTTAAATGAAAGTCAAATGCATTCAATGAATCTAATTAATTCAAATGAAAGTCAAACACATTCAAACTAAACTTTTTGAATCAATGAAAGTCAAACACGTTTAAACAAAGCTTTTTGAATTGAATGAAAGTCTAATGCACACAACGAAGCTAATTAAATTAATTGAAATTCAAACACATTCAAACATATGTTTTTAAAATCAAAGGACAGTCAAACACATTTAAAAAAAGCTTTTTGAATCAATTGAAAGTAAAACACATTCAAACAAAGCTTTTTGAATCAAAGGATAGTCAAACACATTAAAACAAAGCTTTTTGATCGAATGAAAGTTAAATCTATTCAACGAGTCTAAAAGAATCAAATGTAAGTCAAAAACATTCAAACAAAGCTTTTTGAATCAAATGAAAAACAGAAAACTATCAAACAAAGCTTTTTGAATCGAATAAAAGTCAAATGCGATCAACTATGCTAAATGAAATAAATGAAAGTTAAACACATTCAAACAAATGTTTTAAAATCAAAGGAAAGTCAAACACATTCAAATAAAGATTTTTGAATAAAATAAAAGGTAAACAGTTCAAACAAAGCTTTTTAAATGAAATGAAAATCAAACACATTCAAACAAAGATTTTTGTAACAAATGAAAGTCAAACACACTTAAACAAAGCCTTTTGAATCGAATGAAAGTCAAATGCATTCAACGAAGCTAATTGAATCAAATGAAAGTTAAACACATTCAAACAAAGCTTTTTGAATCAAATAAAAGTCAAACACATTCAAACAAAGCATTTTAAATCAAATGAAAGTCATACAAATTCAAATAATGCTTTTTAATCAATGAAAGTCAAACACATTCAAACAAAGCTTTTTTTAATCTAATGAAAGTCAAATGCATTCAAAAAAGCTAATTGAATTAAATGAAAGTGAAAGACATTCAAACAAAAAATTTTGAATCGGGAAAGTTAAATGCATTCAACGAAGTTAATTGAATCAAATGAAAGTAAAAAATATTTAAACAAATCATTTTGAATTAAAGGAATGCCAAACATATTCAAACAAATCTTTTTGAATTGAAAGACAACACATTCTATTAGTGGCGTTCACCTGCTTTAACTTTTGTCTCTTCTCTCTCCTTCCATGGTAATTTGATTTTGCTGGTTTTTCTTTAGCTCAATCGGTTTTAATGGCTCGAAAGAAGAAACAATCCACCCTTATACCTCAAAATATCCTTAATCAATCTAGTGTAGCTTCATCAATTACTTTGAATGATGGTTTAAAGTAATTTAATGTTCATGGAATTTCTGGTTCTGCTTCAATCCTTGAGGAAACTGATAATATTTATCAACTGGTTACTCCTCCAACTCCTTCAGTTCATCCTTCTGTTGGAAAGATTACTAGAGCAGATTTGGTATCTCTTGAGAAATGTCATGCGTTGAGTGCTTAGATGTTCAAATCCAATGCAACAGTACCTCATTCTACTATTCAATTGGTTTTTGGATCTGATTCCGCTGGAACTGCTACAAGAGCTGCTTCACATAGTATTATTGAGTTGCCTTAAGGTAGTAATGCTATGAATTTTAGATCAATTTTAATGATTTTAATTCCAACAATGCCTAGGGTTTCACCAATTACTGTTCCATTTGATTCCAAGCCCGATTCTCCTTCGATTGCTTTGGGAAGGTTCCTATAGGTGGTATTCAGCCAGCTAGACAGCCTGAGACAGTGCATCAACCTCACAATAGCAATCCTTGGAAAAAAGTTCTTGAGGAGAAGCAACTGTTAAGGGGATTAGCCTGTCCTTTGTTGCCCCTCTAATTAGAGATGGGAAGATTGTTGCTCAGATTCAGACTTCAAAACTGGAGCAGGGTAATACCAAATGGAGGAACACTATAATTTTCCATGTTCTGGGATACAATCCCACCATTACTGCTGTACACAGGTACATTTCTGAAAATTAGAGTAGTTTTCTTTAACCTGATATATATTGGCATGATGATGGCTATTTCCTCATTAATTTGCAAAATTCTGAGGATAAGGATACTATTCTGAATGTTAGGCCTCATATTTTTATGGGCAGACCTGCTATTGTTAAGTCATGGCCTATGAAAGTTAATTTTCATGATGAAGTTCTTAGAATAATTCCTCAATGGGTTAAGCTCCCCAATTTGCCTCTTAATTGCTGGGGTATTGAGACTCTTAGCAGACTACAGAGTGTTATTTGGGTACCCTTTTTGTGGTAATGAGTGTACATCTAAGCAAATGAGAGTCTCTTTTTCTAGGCTACTCATTGTGGTGGATGCTACTAAACCCCTTCCTTCTAGTATATGGGTTGAGAGTCCTGCAGGTGAACTGATTGAGCAAAAAATTATATTTGAGTGGGATCCTCCTTTTTGCAAAAAAAGGTAATAGGGTTGTCCATAACTGTGATGCTCCTGCTAAGCCACCAGCTAAGAAACCAATTGCTAATAAGCAACCTGCAAAGGAATGATTTAAGGTTTAGGTTCCAAAGCCTAAGACTGGCCCTGCTGCTACTGCTCCTGCAGTTCCTGTAGCCGTTCCTGTTACTGCTGGTCTTTCTAATACTGGTGATAACTCTGTTCATGGTGCTTCTATTATTACTCCTACTACTAATGCTCATCAACATAACTCAGATGATTGGAGAATAGTAGGGAGAAGGCATAAGACTCATGGTTCCTCTCATGTTGCTACTGGAATTGCTAATTCAAACTCATATTTTGCCTTGGATGATACTCTTGGGCTATTTCCTAACGGGGTGATGGTAATCCCCCTCTGGGGTCATGATAGTCCTTACATGGAACACAAGGGGTCTTAATGACCTCAATAAGGTGGCTGATGTAAAATAGCTCCTTTATAAGCAAAGTGTTGATGTTTTTGCCTTGTTTGAAACAAAAATAAAAAAGAAGAATCAGGTGGGTATACAAAGGAAATTTGGCAGAGGTTGGGCTTGAACTGATAAATATTCTTGTTCTCACAAAGGTAGAATCTTGATAGGCTGGAAAAATGATAGGCTTACTCTCCAAGTTCTGGCTGTGAGTGAGCAGTATGTTCGTTGTATTATCTGTTCTAAGGATATTCAAAAAGAAATTTCTTGTACAATTGTGTGTGGACTACATTCTATTCATGACAAGAAGTATCTTGTGGGTGGCATTAAAGGGTTGAATATCCCTAATCTTTTTTGGCTTTGTGCTGGGGATTTTAATTCTGTCTTAAACACTGATGATAGATTGAATGAAACCGAGGTTACTGACTATGAAGTTAAGGATTTGAGGCAATTTATTGATGATATGGAGCTTCTTCAAATCAAGAGTAAAGGTTTCTTTTATTCTCGGTCAAATAAGGCACATTCAGGGCCCAGAACTTGTACTAGGATTGATAGGGGCCTAGTTAATAAGAGTTAGCTTGATCACTATGCTCATGTTGAGGCTATTTACTTGGCTCCCTCCTTGTCCGATCATAGCCCTATGCTCTTTAATGTTTTTACTTCTTGTCCTGGAAAGGGAAGACCCTTCAGATTTTGTAATTGTATTGCTTTTCATGCTGATTTTGATGATTCTGTGAAAGAAGATTGGGATAGTTCTTGATGTGGCTCTACTATGGGTCAAGTTTGGAAAAACTGAAGTGTGTCAAAGTTAAAGTGAAGGAGTTTAATTCTAAGCACTTTAGCAATGTTGATACTAGAATTGATGCTGCTCAGTCAGCTTTGGAAGAGGTGCAAGTGAAGTTAAATGATGATTTTGATCCTGCTTTGATCCTTGTTGAGAATGACTATATACAACAAGTGAAATATTGGAAATCTGTTCAGGAAAATATCAATAAACAGAAATCTAGAATTGAATGCATCAAGTTGGGAGATGGTGATACTCATTATTTCTTTTCTATCATGAAGCATAAAATGAGTGTTAATAGAATTGATTCTATTTACACTACTAATCACATTTTATTAAAGAAACCAGATGAGGTTGAGCATGAGATAGTGGGGTTTTACAAGAACTTGATGGGATTTGCTGCCAGCTCCTTGCCTACAGTTGATCTTGTCACTTTGAGAAAAGGGAGGAAACTGTCTGATTTTGCTCAACAATCTCTATTTGCTGATGTGACCACTGATGAGATTGATGAATCTATTAAGGGAATTGAAGCCACCAAAGCTCCTAGTATTGATGGCTTTAGTTCATTCTTTTTTCACAAATCCTGGCATATTGTCAAGAGTGATATTTATGCTGTTGTGTTAGAATTTGTTAGAACTGGGGTCATGTTCTAAGCTTGGAATTGCACAACTATTACTCTGGTTCCTAAAGTTTAGAATCCTTCCTTTCCTAAGGATTTCAGACCCATTGCTTGCGGTACAATGTTGTATAAAATCATTTCAAAGATTCTGACAGCTAAAATTGCAAGGATTGTAGGGGAAGTTGTTGATGAGCCTTAGGCTGGCTTTATTCCTAGTAAACACATATCTGACAATATCCTTTTGGCGACTAAGTTGATCAAGGGTTACTCTCATAAGCACATCACTCCTTGGTGCTTGATCAAAGTGGATTTGATGAAAGCTTTTGACTCCATTGAATGGAGTTTCTTGGAAACTGTTTTGGCTGAGTGAGGATTCCCTAGAAGCTTTATTGGTTAGATTATGAGTTGTATTACTACTGTTTCCTTTTCTATTTTCATTAATGGCATCCCTTCTCCTCCTTTTGTGGCTCGGAAAGGGCTTAGACAGGGTGATCCTATGTCCCTCCTTCTCTTTGCTATTGGTATGGAGCATCTCTCAAGATGCTTACATGAGCTTGATACAGTCCCTGATTTCAACTTTCATTCTACATGTGAAAAACTTAATTTGAGTCATCTCATGTTTGCTTATGATATGCTGTTGTTTGCTAGAGTTGATGAATATTAAGTCAAGTTGATTCTTCAATCTTTTAATAAGTTTTCTTTAGCTTCTTGCCTCTCTGCTAATTTAGATAAAAGTGAAGCTTATTTTGGTGAAAATTCAGATGAAACTCAGGCTACTCTTTTGCATATCTTCGGTATGGTCCCTGGTTCCATCCCTTTTAGGTATCTTGGTGTACCTCTGTCCTCTAAAAAGCTCACTATTAGACAATGCAAGCCCCTTACTGATAGAGTTACAACAAGGATTAATGGTTGGGCTGCTAGGCACCTTTCTTATGCTGGCAGAATGCAATTGATTAAGAGTGTATTATTTGAGGTTCAGACTTACTGGAGCAAAATTTTTGTTTTCCCTAAGAAGTTCTTGAAGGAAATTGAAGCTAGGTTTAAGGTATTCTTATGGACCAGTCACTCTAACCCTTCCAAGAAATCCCTTGTTGCTTGGAATTCTATGTGTTTACCCAAAGTCGGTGGAGGGTGGGATATTATTTCTATCCTTGAGTGGAACATTCAAGTTGTTTCTAAGCTCTTAAGGGATAGTAATCATAAGGCTGAATCTCTTTGGGTAAAGTGGGTTCATGTATTATTTCAAGAACAAAGATTGTTGGGAAGCTACTAACCTTGAGAAAAGCTCCTAGGTTTTGAGAATCCTGGGTTTTGAGAAGAATTCTCAAATGTAGGCAGGTTATCAATGATATTGGTGGCTGGGATAAGGTAAGAAAAGGGCTTGGAGTGCAAATTAAGAAAATTTATAGGTGTTTGAGACCTCAAGCTCCTGAAGTGCCTTGGAAAAGGTTAGTTTGTAATAGCCATGCTTCTCCTAAGAGCATTTTTATAATTTGGCTGGCTCTTTGGAACATATTGATGACTAAAGACAAGCTTCTGTCTTGGAACTTACAGTGTGACAAAATTTGTGTCTTATGTCTTACAGTTGCTAAGACTGTCAATCACTTATTCTTTTAGTGTAGCTACTCTAAGCAAATCTGGCAGAGAGTCCAAATGCAAGAAAAATGTGCAGAACTTTAATCAAGAAGTTGCCTAAAGTATAATGTTTTGTAGGAAGACTACAGCTGCTGGAAGATTGTTAATGATGTTTCTTGCTGAGACAGTTTATGATATCTGGATTTAAAGAAACATCACTATGTTTTCACGTTGTTGTTTACCTGCAGAAACTGTAATTAGGAATGTTGTATTTAGAGTTGCCTGCAGATGCCCTGCTGCTGACTGGAATTTGCTTTTGCTCCATGGTTGGTTCATTTTTTTTTTTTTTTTTTTTTTTTTTTTTTTTTTTTTTTTTTTTTTTTTTAGGCTGTCTATTTGGTCCTAGCTTCTTGAACCCTTCCTAGAAGGTGGCCAGTTGCCTAAGTCCAGTAGTTGTTCGGAGTTTCTCCTAGAACCCTTCCTAGAAGTTGGCAAGGAGTATAATGGGGACTGTTTTAGTGTTTGTTTGGCCTCTGTGGTCTTGTGGTGTTTGTTGGTGTTATTTATTAGCTTCTATAAGCAGTAACTTTGTATTCTGTTTCTTGTTTCCTTTTGGTAATGAAATTCCTATTTACAAAAAAAAAAAAAAGATTTTTAAATCAAATGAAAGTTAAATGCATTCAACGAAACTAATTGAACCAAATGAAAGTCAAACACATTGAAACAAAGATTTTTGAATTAAATAAAAATCAAACACATTCAAACAAATATTTTTGAATTAAAGAAAAGTTAAACACATTCAAACAATGCTTTTGTAATTGAATAAAAGTCAAATGCATTCAACAAAGCTAATTGATTCAAATGAAACTCAAACACATTCAAACAAAGCTTTTTGAATCAAATAAAAGTAAAAAAAGAAAATCAAACCAATCTTTTTGAATCAAATAAAAGTCAAATGCATTTAACGAAGCTAATTGAATCAAATGAAAGTCAAACACATTCAAACTAATCTTTTTAAATCTAAGAAAGTCAATACATTCAAACAAAGTTTTTTGAATCAAATAAAAGTCAAACACATTCAAACAAAGCTTTTTAAATCTAATGAAAGTCAACACATTAAAACAAAGATTTTCGAATCAAATGAAAGTCAAACACATTCAAACAAAGCTTTTTGAATCGAATGAAAGTCAAATGCATTCAACGAAGCAAATTGAACCAAATAAAAGTCAAACACATTCATACAAATCTTTTTGAATGGAATAAAAGTCACACACATTAAAACAAATCATTTTGAATTAAAGGAAATTCAAACACATTCAAACAAAGCTTTTTGAATTGAATGAAAGTTAAATGCATTCAACGAAGTTAATTGATTCAAATGAAAGTCAAACAACTTAAAACAAACTTTTTGAATCGAATGAAAGTCAAATGCATTCAACGAATCAAATTGAATCAAATGAAAGTGAAACTCATTCAAACAAAGCTTTTAGAATCAAATGAAAGTCAAATATATTTAAACAAAGCTTTTTGAATCTAATGAAAATTAAATGCATTTAACGGAGCTAATTGAATCAAATGAAAGACTAACAAATTCAAACGAAGCTTTGTAAATCAAATAAAAGTCAAACACAATAAAAAAAAGCTTTTTGAATCAAATGAGAGTTAACCATATCAAACAAAGCATTTTGAAAAAAATTAAAGTCAAACACATTCAAACAAAACGTTTTTAATCAATAAAAGTCAAACACATTCAAACAAAGCATTTTGAATCAAATGAAAGTCAAACACGTTCAAACAAAGCTTTTTGAATCAAATGAAAGTCAAACACGTTCAAACAAAGCTTTTTGAATCAAAAGAAAGTAAAACACATTCAAACAAAGCTTTTTGAATTGAAAGAAAGTTAAATGCATTCAACGAAGCTAATTGATTCAAATGAAAGTCAAGCAACTTAAATCAAACTTTTTTAATCGAATGAAAGTCAAATGCATTCAACGAATCAAATTGAATCAAATAAAAGTGAAACTCATTCAAACAAAGCTATTAGAATCGAATAAAAGTCAAATATATTAAAACAAAGCTTTTTGAATCGAATGAAAGTTAAATGCATTTAACGGAGATAATTGAATCAAAGAAAGTAAACACATTCAAACAAATCTTTTTAAATCAAAGAAAGTCAAACACATTCAAGCAAATTTTTTTGGATCAAATAAAAGACAAACACATTCAAACAAAGCTTTTTAAAAAAAATGAAAGTCAAACACATTCAAACAAATAGTTTTTAATCAATAAAAGTCAAACACATTCAAACAAAGCATTTTGAATCAAATGAAAGTCAAACACGTTCAAACAAAGCTTTTCTAATCAACTGAAAGTTAATCACATTCAAAAAAAATTTTGAATCAAATGAAAGTCAAACACATTCTAACAAAGCTTTTCGAATCGAATGAAAGGCCAATGCAATCAATAAAGCTAATTAAATCAAATGAAAGTATTACATATTCTAACAAACTTTTTGAATCGAATGAAAGTCAAATGCATTCAACGGAGCTAATTGAATCAAGTAAAAGTCAAACACACCTAAACTAAGCTTTTTTAACCAAATGAAAGTTAAACACAATCAAACAAATCTTTTTGAATTGAAAGAAAATCAATTGCATTCAACAAATCTAATTGAATCAAATGAAAGTCAAATGCATTCAACGTAGCTAATTGAATCTAATGAAAGTCAAACACATTCAATCACAGCTTTTTGAATCAAATGAATGTCAAACGCATTCAAACTAAGCCTTTTGAATCGAATAAAAGTAAAATGTATTCAACGAAGCTAATTAAATCAAATGAATGTAAAATACATGCAAACGAAGCTTTTTGAATCAAATGAATGGGTAACACAATAAAAAAAAGCTTTTTAAATCAAATGAAAGTCAAACACATTCAAACAAAGTTTTTAGAATCGAATGAAAGTGAAACATATTTAAACAAAGCTTTTTTAATTAAATGAATGACAAATGCATTTAACAAAGCTAATTAAATAAAATGAAAGACAAACACATTCATGCGAAGGTTTTTGAATCAAATAATAATAATACACAATAAAACTATGCTTTTTGAATCAGATGAAAGGCAAACACATTCAAAAAAAGCTTTTTGAATCAAATGAAAGTCAAACACTATCAAACAATACATTTTTATAAAAAAAAAAGTCAAACACATTCAAACAAAGCTTTTTAAATAAAACAAAAGTTAAACACATTTGAACAAAGCTTTTTGAATAAAATAAAAGTCAAACACATTCAGACAAAGCTTTTAGAATCAAATGAAAGTCAAACACATTCAAACATAATGTTTTTAATCAATAAAAGTCAAACACATTCAAACAAAGCTTTTTAAATAAAATGAAAGTCAAACACATTCAAACAAAGCTTTTTAAATAAAATAAAAGTCAAACACATATAAACAAAGCTTTTTGAATCAAATGAAAGTCAAACACATCCAAGAAAGCGGTTTGAATAGAATGAAAGGCAAATGCATTCAACGAAGCTAATTGATTCAAACTAATGTAAAACACATTCAAACAAAACTTTTTGAATCATATGAAAGCCAAACGCATTCAAACAAAGCTTTTTTAATAAATTGAAAGTCATACGCATTTAAATAAAGCTTTTTAAATAAAATGGAAGTCAAACACATTCAAACAAAGGTTTTTGAATCGAATGAAAGTCAAATGCATTCAACGAAGCTAATAGAATCAAATGAAACTCAAACACTACATTCAAACAAAGATTTTCTAATCAAATGAAAGTTAAGCACATTCAATTAAAACTTTTTAAATCAAATGAAAGTCAAACACTTTCTAACAAAGCTTTTCGACTCTGATTAAAGGCAAAAGCAATCAATGAAGCTAATTAAATCAAATGAAAGTCAAACACATTCTAACAAAACTTTTTGAATCAAATGAAAGTCAAATACATTCAAACAAAGCTTTTTGAATCGAATGAAAGTCAAATGCATTCAACGGAGCTAATCCAATCAAGTAAAAGTCAAACAGATTTAAACAAAGCTTTTTTAATCAAATGAAAGTTAAACACATTCAAACAAATCTTTTAAATCAAACGAAAGTCAAATGCATTCAACGAAGGTAAGTGAAACAAATGAAAGTCAAATGCATTCAACGTAGCTTATTGAATCTAATCAAAGTCAAACACATTCAATCAAATCTTTTTGAATCAAATGAAAGTCAAACGCATTCAAACAAAGCCTTTTGAATCGAATGAAAGTAAAATGCATTCAACGAAGCTAATTAAATCAAATGAAAGAAAAATGCATGGAAACAAAGGTTTTTGAATCAAATGAAAGGGTAACATATTCAAAGAAAGCTTTTTGAACCAAATGAAAGTCAAACACATTGAAAGAAAGGCTTTAGAATCGAATGAAATTCAAACATATTTAAACAAAGCTTTTTTAATCGAATGAATGTCAAATGCATTTAACGAAGCTAATTAAAAAAAATGAAAAACAAACTCATTCAAACGAAACTTTTTAAATCAAATGAAATTAAAACACAATCAAACAAAGCTTTTTGAATCAAATGAAAGTAAAACACATTCAAACAAAGCTTTTTAATCAAATTAAAGTCAAACACATTCAAACAAAGCTTTATGAATCAAATGAAAGTCAAACACATTAAAACAAAACGTTTTTAATCAATAAAAGTCAAACAAATTCAAAGTAAGAATTTTAAATCAAATGAAAGTCAAACACGTTCAAACAAAGCATTTTGAATCAAATGAAAGTCAAACACGTTCAAACAAAGCTTTTTGAATCAAATGAAAGTCAAACACGTTCAAACAAAGCTTTTTGAATCATATGAAAGTCAAACACGTTCAAACAAAGCTTTTTGAATCAAATGAAAGTAAAACACATTCAAACAAAGCTTTTTGAATTGAATGAAAGTTAAATACATTCAACAAAGCTAATTGATTCAAATGAAAGTGAAGCAATTTAAAACAAACTTTTTGAATCGAATGAAAGTCAAATGAATTCAACGAATCAAATTGAATCAAATGAAAGTGAAACTCATTCAAACAAAGCTTTTAGAATCGAATGAAAGTCAAATATATTTAAACAAAGCTTTTTGAATCGAATGAAAGTTAAATGCATTTAATGGAGCTAATTGAATCAAATGAAAGTCAAACACATTCAAACAAATCTTTTTAAACCAAAGAAAGTCAAACACATTCAAACAAAGTTTTTTGGATCAAATAAAAGTAAAACACATTCAAACAAAGCTTTTTAAATCTAATGAAATTAAACACATTAAAACAAAGATTTTCGAATCAAATGGAAGTCAAACACATTCAAACAAAGCTTTTTGAATCGAATGAAATTAAAATGCATTCAACGAAGCAAATTGAATAAAATGAAAGTCAAACACATTTAAACAAATCTTTTTGAATGAAATAAAAGTCACACACATTCAAACAAATCATTTTGAATTAAAGGAAAGTCAAACACATTAAAACAAAGGTTTTTGAATTGAATGAAAATAAATGCATTCACCGAAGCTAATTAATTCAAATGATAGTCAAACAACTTAAAACAAACTTTTTGAATCGAATGAGAGTCAAATGCAATCAACGAATCAAATTGAATCAAATGAAAGTGAAACTCATTCAAAGAAAGATTTTAGAATTGAATGAAAGTCAAATATATTTAAACAAAGCTTTTTGAATCGAATGAATGTTAAATGCATTTAACGGAGCTAATTGAATCAAATGAAAGACAAACACATTCAAACGAAGCTTTTTAAATCAAATGAAAGTCAAACACATTCAAACAAAGCATTTTGAATCAAATGAAAGACAAAGACATTCAAACGAAGCTTTTGAATCAAATGATAGTAAAACACAATCAAACAAAGCTTTTTGAATCTAATGAAAGTCAAACACATTAAAACAAAACTTTTTTAATCAATAAAAGTCAAACAAATTCAAAGTAAGAATTTTAAATCAAATGAAAGTCAAACACGTTCAAACAAAGCTTTTCTAATCAAATGAAAGTTAAACACATTCAAACAAAAATTTTTGAATCAAATGAAAGTCAAACATCTAACAAAGCTTTTCGAATCGAATAAAAGGCAAATGCAATCAATGAAGCTAATTAAATCAAATGAAAGTCTAACATATTCTAAGAAAACTTTTTGAATCGAATGAAAGTCAAATACATTCAACGGAGCTAATTTAATCAAGTAAAAGTCAAATACATTTAAACTAAGCTTTTTTAATCAAATGAAAGTTAAACACAATCAAACAAATCTTTTTGAATCAAAAGAAAGTCAATTGCATTCAACGAAGCTAGTTGAATCAAATGAAAGTCAAATGCATTCAACGTTGATAATTGAAACTAATGAACGTCAAACACATTCAATCAAAGCTTTTTGAATCAAATGAAAGTCAAACGCATTCAAACTAAGCCTTTTGAATCGAATGAATGTAAAATACATGAAAACAAAGCTTTTTAAATCAAATGAATGGGTAACACAATCAAACAAAGCTTTTTGAATAAAATGAAAGTCAAAAACATTCTAACAAAGCTTTTAGAATCAAATGAAAGTGAAAACATATTTAAACAAAGCTTTTTTAATTTAATTAATGTCAAATGCATTAACGAAGCTAATTAAATAAAATGAAAGACAAACACATTCATACTAAGGTTTTTGAATCAAATAATAATAATACACAATCAAACTAAGCTTTTTGAATCAGATGAAAGGCAAACACATTCAAACAAAGCTTTTTGAATCAAATGAAAGCCAAACACATTAAAAAAAAAATTTTTAATTAATAAAAGTCAAACACATTCAAACAAAGCTTTTTAAATAAAATAAAAGTTAAAAACATTCAACCAAAGCTTTTTGAATAAAATAAAAGTCAAACACATTCAGACAAAGCTTTTGGAATCAAATGAAAGTCAAACACATTGAAACATAATGTTTTTAATCAATAAAAGTCAAACACATTCAAACAAAGCTTTTTAAATAAAATAAAAGTCAAACACATTTAAACAAAGCTTTTTGAATCAAATTAAAGTCAAACACATCCAAGAAAAGCTTTTTGAATAGAATGAAAGGCAAATGCATTCAACGAAGCTAATTGATTCAAATTAATGTAAAACACATTCAAACATAACTTTTTGAATCATATGATAGCTAAACGCATTCAAATAAAGCTTTTTGAATCAATTGAAAGTCATACACATTTAAATAAAGCTTTTTGAATAAAATGGAAGTCAAACACATTCAAACAAAGGTTTATGAATCGAATGAAAGTCAAATGCATTCAACGAAGCTAATAGAATCAAATGAAACTGAAACACTACATTCAAACAAAGATTTTTTATCGAATGAAAGTTAAGCACATTCAATTAAAACTTTTTAAATCAAATGAAATTCAAACACATTCAAACAAAGCTTTTTGAATCGAATGAAAGTCAAATGCATTCAACAGAGCTAATTCAATCAAGTAAAAGTCAAACAGATTTAAACAAAGCTTTTTTAATCAAATGAAAGTTAAACACATTCAAACAAATCTTTTAAATCGAACGAAAGTCAAATAAATTCAACGAAGCTAATTGAAACAAATGAAATTCAAATGCATTCTTTGTAGCTTATTGAATCTAATGAAAGTCAAACACATTCAATCAAAGCTTTTTGAATTAAATGAAAGTCAAACGCATTCAATCAAAGCTTTTTTAATCGAATGAAAGTAAAATGCATTCAACGAAGCTAATTAAATCAAATGAAAGTAAAATACATGGAAACAAAGGTTTTTGAATCAAATGAAAGGGTAACATATTCAAAGAAAGCCTTTTGAATCAAATGAAAGTCAAACACATTTAAAGAAAGCCTTTAGAATCGAATGAAATTCAAACTTATTTAAACAAAGCTTTTTTAATCGAATGAATG
>MATQ01000683.1:127774-138731 GCA_001687025.1 Chenopodium suecicum | reverse complement strand
TAAATAAAAATATTATTTTTCTACCTGTAACAAAATTGGAGAGCCCCGAAAAGGTGCTTTTGGATTCCTCTTTAATTCATCAAGACTAAGCATAGTCTCTCCAACTATTAAAGGCATTGGATTTCTCCCTGATTCAATTTGTTCTAATACATTGGATATAATTTATTGACCCTCATTATTTTTACTACTAGTAAGAAAAAATTGATTAAGCATACAAAACAAGAAAGCCCTTCTTCTATAAACATGGAAGGATTCAGAGTAAGGCCTATCAAAATAATAGCGAGCAAATTATTTCAAATTAACTATGTTACCATCCACTATTTTTGATAGATATCTGTCTTTTAAATTGAAGAAGCGTTCAAAATCCTTATAATAATGTTCATTTATCCTAGGGATTACTACAAGATCTATTACAGGGAAACCTAAAATAGCACCAAATTCTTCCGGCAAAGGGCTAATTTCATCATACCTTATTCTAAAGCAATTTGTATCTACATCCCAATATTCTAGAGCGGTATGAATAAAATCTGAATCAAGATCTACCCCTTTGATACCATAAATACCCCCCAAGTGAAACACATTTAATTCTTTTCTCTCTTTGGTATTAAGAGACCGACACCATTCATGGGTGTAGTTGGTGAAACTCTTAGTGACTAGAAACATGATGTTATTTTTCTAAAAGCTAAGAAATATTTTATTTGCTGAAATTATGAAGAGAATCGGCTGGGAAGGGGGCTATTTATGTACAAAATCGGAGTAGTTTTAATCTGGGAAGGATTCGGAGTTAGCGCTCTTTAGCGCCAAACGCCAACTATTGGCGCCTGACGCCAGAGCCTGGCGCCAAACGCTAAGTGTAGCGCCTGGAGCTACACCAAAATGCGTGGCGCTAGCTGGCGCCCATATGCCTCATCGTACGCGCTTTCTAAAAAACCACGTTTTTAACTTAATTCGAGTCTGCTAATGACTTTACGGTTTCCTTATCTTTTTCTAAATATTCATTTATTCCTCTCTTTTAATTAATATAGTTATTATATTAGTTATATTATTATTTTTTTGATTTTATTTAGACTAATTTCCAAATTTTTATACATCCAATATTTTATTTGACTATTCCTTTTTTCATTTTTCTTTTCGGGGGAGAAAGTCGGATACCCTCCATCAATAATAAAAATGACGGAATTTTTGCGCAAAATTATTTGTCACATTTCCTTGCACACACAAACATGCACATAATAAAAAATGAAAAACATGATAAATACGGAATATACTCATAATAGTGTGTATATACAAACATGTCTAAATAATGTGTCTAAGGCAAAGTTCTATACAAAGTCAAAATAAATAATAAAAAGTACATGAATAAGCTACGGCGCCGGGGGACGTATACCCATCATCGCATAAAACTCCGCCGTACGAGGAGTAACCTCTCCACCAGCTCCAGCTCTAGCACCATCTCCAGTCTCCGTGGGAGGAGGAAAGCTCAACACAGGACTCGTCCACCCAAGATCAACCTCAGGCTGAGGCTGCGGATGCTGCTGCGATGACGAGCCAACCTCGTACATCCCACCACCCCTTAAGGCCGAGGTAGCCTCTCCCTGGCCTACCGGCGCAGCATGTGCACCCTCAGATGAAGAGCCTGAGCCCTGTACCGCCTCAGTACGGGCAGCCTCAGAACGACCGCCCCTACCTCCCGAACCAGTGCGGCGACGTCTCGAAGCTAGACCTCACCGGATCCCTCCGCACCTTAGGTCTTGTGCGGGTACGAGAAGGAATGGTCTGACCCTGCAAAAGAAACTAAAATATGAAACAGACAAAATAGAAACGATAATGCAAAACATAAAAAGAGAAGCTACCTCCTTAACGGCGCGTCTCGACGGTAGGTAGCCACGTTCCTCATCCAAACAAGCTGGATCCGGAAGGCATATATGCATCGTGCCATCGCCGAAACCACCTCGCGTGAGAACTGTTAAAGAAATAAGTCAGTAAACATGCATAACATATATGGACAAAAGTTGCAAATAAACAAGCTTACCCGAGTCTGGTGGCAAGGAATCGACCGCTCCACAAAGCGCTCGTCCTCAGGAGCCGTAGGAATCATCTCCTCAATCGGCCCATATGTCCCCTAATAATGGATAGACATACGGGGTGGGACGAACTTTGCAGCATCATCCTGACAAGGCAAAACAAAATCACTCAAGTATCACTTGGGGGCTACTTAAAGAAAGGTAAAAGCTGAAAAATCGTACCGCCACATCCTCAGCAGGTACAAGAACAAGAGTTAACAAAGGCAGTAGCTCCTCCCCATAGCATCGCCCAGGGATCATGTAAGATCGCCAAGGGGTACCAGCTCCCTCTGACATGCTCACCAACCTCATGGCGTTAAACATATGACATGGTGGAGTAGCAGGAACGACAAAGGTATCGGAGAAATGCTGAACAGCAACCCTCTCTCCAAGATATGCAGCCGCTCCATAGGCCCCTAAGAAATAGCGACGCTCAACATAATACTGCGCGGCTAACCCAGGGACTGCCAGGTCAACCCACGGTCGGTACAGCACCTCAGGCTCCTGCAAAGAGCGTCTATCAGGCAAGAATCTATCTAAGGCATCACAAAATGTCAAATAAGAAAAGAATCATACCGAGATGATCTAATCTCGGACATATGCAGTGGACATCCCCACACGGCGGCTGCCCCAAGAAGCGCTAACTGGAAGCCTGCGCGGCGACGGTCTCGCCGGCGCAGCTGAGGGGAAGTACTCGTAGAACCAGATCTACAAGAACCTAAAGTTATCAGCAAATGCTAACTAAAATGTAGAGCTAAACTTTATAGGGAATAAGATTTACCTCTACGACCCTCCAAAAGCCGGACAAAACAACATTCGACCCAAAGGATAGATGTCGACACGAGTCCTACAACGCTCGAATGAAATCAGCATAGGCCAAGCTGGCCCTGTCATAAGTCCCGATCCAGTGTAGATCACGGACGACAGGAAGGTAGTAAAGCAGCGCCCTACTACCCTTGTCAGGGGAGAACGTCCTTGACAGCAAGATAAGTGCAAAGATGCGCACTCGCTGCTCTCGGGTAGTCGCGCCATCGTCGAAAGCCGCTGCTAGAGTCAAGCGGCGAATCCCCCTAGAACTGAACTGAGTTGACTCTACCTCAGCTCGAGCCCGAATAGCAATCGGACCCAAAAACTCCTCGACCTCAGGAGAAAAGACGTCGATCCCGCTGTCAAACGGCAGTGGCACGGAGCTAAACTCCAGTCCTGTGATGAGACTGAAGTCTGTAAGAGTGACCATCATCTTACCCCAGGGGAAGTGGAAAGTGTTGAAAGAACTCCACCAGAGCACGAAATACATGATGACCTCCGCTAGGGGCAACCATTGCCTCGGAGGTCTCGAACAGCGTAGTAAGCCTGCAAGACTCCAAGAGAAGTCTCGTCTGATAGTCTCTAGCGATGTACATCTTGTACAGATCGCCCAAGCCGTCACAACCGGAACCATGACAGCGCGTTCTCCCAACAGTGATGCCCCGTCTCACCCTCTTAGAAATGTGATGGACAGGAGAAAAGTACAAGGTCTGCTCATCCCACTCGGGGAGTCAGCTGAGCAAAGTGGACGGTTCGGCATCGTCCTCTACGGGCTCATGCTCCCGCCGAATGTCTCGGGATCGTGAACCCGAAACACGTTGTCTAGCCATGCTACATTGTGCAGAATTCTCATAAATTAAGGTTCTATAGTATCTAAGGTTCGCCTAGCCGCATGATACTATGTTCGCAAAAAAACAGAGTACGTAGTACAAAAACAAGGCACAAATTCAAATTGAGCATAACGACATTTTTCAAGCAATCAAACAATTTCTTGCAATACTATAGTAATTATTGTGATAAATTGGACAATAATTGCTAGCAAAAACATCAAGAACAAGCCACATTGTATTCCCGACCTTAAGAGGTTCAACAATGGCAATTCGTTCTTTTCTTCACCAAATTGAGTCAAACAAGTCGCAAATTACTCCCAAGGCAATATATAATAATAATCAAGCAATTTCATGGCATAAAATTTGACAAACAAAGAGAATTAAGCATTCTAAATTTCGAATTTTTAAGAAATTTGTGAATAAACACATGCAAAATTCATTAAAACCGGTGTGAGTTTGACGAAACGTTACATAGATCGGGAAAATGGATGTAATGAGCTTTGATTTGCAACAAATTTGAGTGAATTTGGTTGAAAAACGAGCAAGAGCGGATCAAGTACACGCGCCAATTCAGCATTGCGCCACGACAAAATGGAGCTAAAATCAAGAAAATCAGACATTGCGCTAGTTCAGCATCCACCGCGCCACTTCAAACACTACCGTCAAACGGCAGAATACCCCGTGGTACGAAAAAAAATAAATAAATAAAATAAAAATTCCGCACCACGGGGAGTTTCACCGTGTTACGGCAGTTTCCACCGTGGCACGGTGGAATTCCAAAAAAAAAAAAAGAAAAAGAATGTGGTGAATTGTTCCGTGGCGCAGTAAAACTGGACTTTGCGAATTCTGTTATATGTTCGATGTTTGTTATTATTCATTCATTGCGTCCGACTTCTTGACTCGGATATATAAAAAAATAATAAATAATAAAAAAAAAGTCATTGTAATTTTTATTTAAGACGAAAATAAATATGCTATTATTATTGCAATAAATGTGACTACAATTATTAGCATCATACACCTTATTTTAAAAATAAAAAAAATAAAGCATATAAGCAAA
Source organism: Chenopodium suecicum (assembly GCA_001687025.1). Classification (NCBI taxonomy): domain Eukaryota; kingdom Viridiplantae; phylum Streptophyta; class Magnoliopsida; order Caryophyllales; family Amaranthaceae; genus Chenopodium; species Chenopodium suecicum. Next base: position 133,971 of record MATQ01000683.1, on the reverse strand, counting down.
GCAATATTGAGCTAATCCTTCTTCACTTTAGGAACCTACTTCTCTTTTTCAACTAGGTCGGCCTTCAACATTAATGTGTCTTTTGTAGCCCGAACCGTCACACCCCTTGTCGAACTTTTACCCCTTTCACCTTTCTTTGAATTCTTTGATTACTTCTCTCAATAAACCATCTTCTCCTTACCCTTTCCTTTCACATAATTCTTCTTTTTAGGATTGTAGGAGTCTTAAACACAATCCCTTGTGTTCTCGGACCAAGACGATTTTTAGGAGGCGCCTTCTTACATCCAAGACATCCCTTCACATCAAAGTTGCGTGATCCAACTCGATCCCTTCTACTTCTAGGATTCAACCATGCCTTAAATGCACTAGATAAGGGAGAAGGAGCTTGGTTAGTTGCTGAAATGGTCTGAGGAGGAGCTTGGTTACTCGCAGAAACGGTCCACAAAGGTCTTCAAATCCAATATGTCTCATACTTGTGAACATTACTTTTATGCAACGATACTTCACGAGGACTATCGTTATAGTGTGGAACTACTTGTTCAAGCCAATATTGTCGTATCAATCAAGAAGGACAATAAAAAGTCATCTTTGAAATACTAGGAACTGGACAATATGGAGTATCATTCGTGCCAAACATCCTAGTAACCCTCCACCAAGGCACCACCCACCGAATGGAAAATTCACTCTTTGCAAAGAAGACCTTCCAATCATCATATGACATGTTTGCAGAGTAATTCTTCTTTCTACGGACCAGATCATTGGGACCATATTTTTCCAACCATATTTTTCCAATATCGTCGGGGGCATCAAAAAGTTATAAACGCTCCATCAACCAAATCTAAAAAAAAATATGTCGAAAAAAAAATGCAGAACAGCACCGTGACACGGCATAATGCACTATGTCACGGCAGACATGTACCGTGACACTGTGCCTGCTATGTGTCACGAAGGCTAATCAAGGCGCATTTTTACCTGCAACAGTACTAGAGAGCCCTTCCTAATGGCTTTTCGGTCAGCTTTTGCTTCGTCAAGGCCACGCAAAGTTTCTCCAAGGCAAGTAGGCATAGGAGATCTCCCAGATTCAACATGTTCAAGCACATACGCTAAACAAGCATGTCCTAACATACCATTTGCAAATAAAAGCATGCTAAACATGCAAAAAATATAAGCCCTTCTACGGTATACATGATAAGACTCAGAGACAGGATGATTGAAATATAAATTTGCAAGCTTTTCTAGATCTACTTCATTACCACTCAAAATTTTATTTAAATCTGGATCTGTCATATTTAAATGTCGTTCAAAGTCTTGGTAATAATACTCACATAGGGTAGGCATTGCAAAGAGATTTCTAGCAAGAAAACCAAATATGGCACCGAATTCCTCCGAGAGGGGACATATTTCATCATAATCAAATTTGAAACAATGAGTTTCTGGACTATAATAATCTAAAGTTGCCCTAACAAAATCATATTCAATTGCTACATGCCTTAAGGCTGATAAGCCTCTAACATGAAATAATTCCAGCTCTCTTTTGTCCGCATTGGTCAAAGAATAGGACCAGTCACGCAATGTATTATCAAAATTCTGAGACAGTATTATTGAAGTATGAAATTCTAATTATTTTATGTTTCCTAATTATGCATATCACGGATCAACTGGTCCTATTTACACCGCTGCAAAATATGCCCACCGTGACACGGGAAATCTCACCGTGTCACGGGAATTTCTGCCGCAATACGGCATGTTTTTCCGTGACACGGTTAATATTTCCATGTCGCGGTGCCTATACATTTTCATATTTTTATCTTTCACCTATTTTATCTGGATTTTTATTGTTTTTCCTTCATTGTTTATCTTCTAATCTTGTTTTTCGATAGTTTCATTCCTAATAAAATTCTCCATTTATTTTATTTTTTTGTTTTTTTTTTGTCTTTATTTTTATTTTATTTTATTTTTCTTGTTATTTTGGGGAAGTTGTAAAACTTGTCCCATTTTCATTTTTATTTCTTTTTCTTTTGAGGAAATTTTAAAATTTGTCCCGTTTTTATTTTTATTTTGGCGAAGTTGTAAAACTTGTCCCATTTTCATTTTTATTTCTTTTTCTTTTGAGGAAAATTGCAAAATTTGTCCAATTTTTCATTTTTCTTTTTCTTTTTGGGATGGTCGGTACCCTCCACTTACGATTTTTCTCGAGTCATTAATAAATACACATCACACACAATGATTCTCAAGCACACACTAATACACACATTAGTAAATGCATAAAGTGTGAATAAAATATAAAAAGTGAGTCATGACGCATAAATAGTGTCAAGTGTCATCAATCAAAGTACATAATAAAAACCCTCGGTTAAAAATCTACAAAACTAGAAGAGTTAGGATCAGTTTCATCTCCAGCCCGCGAATACGGGAACTGTAGACCAAAGAGTCTCTCTATCATCCGGGTATGAGGAGTAGTATCCCTACTAGTCTCTATAGCTCTAATAGAAGACAAACTAAAAGCAGGATCGGTCCACCTGGGAAACGGCGTAGGCTAACTCCAAGAGGTAGGAAGTGTCGGTGGAGGCATCGTCCCAGACAATGGAACTAAAATACTCCCTGCACTGGTGGAGGCAGCGCCTTAGACAATGGAACTGAGTATAAACCCAAGTCCACATGAGTAATGATTGGCCTGAACTCAGGCCGTGAAGGCTAGGAAGATGAAGGTCGTTGCCACTGACCCTGAAAGTGTTGGAATTGCTGAGAAGGCTGAAGCAGCTGCCACTGAGCCTCCTGAAACGACAGAGAAGGCCGAGGCTTCCGCTGAGAATGAGAACGCCGACTGTAGGGAATATTTCAAGCATTACCCCAAACTTGAACCCCACTGTGATCATACACTTAAGCATGGTGGTTTCCAATGGAAAGAAGCTAGAGCAAAAGAGTCGCCAACAAGTTTTAGGAATTTGTAAATCGTTCACAGGGTGAAGGTTACACCCCTTAACGATCCATGAGATCGTCAACTCCAATAGGTATGGAACCATGACTGGAAGTTCGGGGATGAAGGTACAAATTATACCTAAAAGAGATTGAACCTGCCCTAATAATAGGCCTCTACTTTATTCTTCTCATATTCATGTGTGCTTTCTTACTAACATGCAATCAATAGGTTTACCCTAAACCTGTTTAATCTATGTTGGTTGAACATTAATGCACAAATATAACAATTATTGGTGATCACTTGATTTATAATCAAATTAACCCTAAACAAGATTATTAGTTATCTTATTAAACGTGATTGCAAGTAAATTCCCTTTAAACATGCATAAAAGGTGCGATCAAGCAATAACAATAAATATAATCAAGCAACAATAATCATCATAATAATACCAATAATCATAATACTAATCATTTTAAAGCATAATAATAGCAAGATCCTAAGCATGATACTAACAAGATTAATAACAAACCCTAGCATGTCACTAAACATCAAAGATCAAAGCTTTAACCCGAACATGATACTAACATGCTGTTAGGAAAGAAAATTGGAAGCATCACAGAAATCATAATTGAGATTATATTCTTTACCCTAAACATCATACTAAAGAAAGCATCCTACATGATACTAGGGAAAACATCCTAACATGATACTAGGAATCAAATTAACAATCTAAACATAATTTCTATAATAAAGCAATTAAAGTACTTACTTGGATGCCTCGTACCTCTTTCTAATAACAAAATACACACGTTAGTAATTTCAAGGAAAATATAAAATCAAAGCAACTAAATTAAGTAATTGAAATAGAGATTTGGGACCAAACCCTTAGAAATACCAAACCTTTCACGTCTAGGGCGAAGGCAACTTCGAATTGGGCTAGGTGTGTCTATATCATGTGAATGCGGAATTTCGTTTGTGTAAAGTTGGTTAAGAATAAGAGAGAGAGAGAATCAAGAAATTCTTGATGAGATTTGGTGAATAAAAACGGAGGTTTAAGGACACTATTTATAATGAAAATAATCCGAAATAGATAAAAAAGAATTGGAATTTGAAGAGGAATAATAAACTCATAAAACTCAACTATCAATCCTAATCACATTAGGATTCAAAAGAACCTTCTAGAAGATTCTAGAAGACTATAATCAATCCTAATTGCATTAGGAATGATACTTCATAATAGGCCCTCCTCTAGATCATTGGGCCGCATATAAAGATCAAACCGGGCCTAGTTTAGTAATTTGATCATAACTTCATCATTATTCATCGGAATTGGGCTTATAATATATCATTAGAAAGATCTTTTCGAACCCAATCCAACTACACTATTATTGGATCCTTTCTATGCACCAAACTAAGCTGGATTTTCTATTTTGATAAAATAGGTTTTCAAAAACAAGGAGAAAGAAGAGAAATAAAAACTAACCGCAACACTAGACTTTCCACACTTTCACTTCATTCAATTATAATTCGACGTGAAAGGTATTCATCACTAAGTTTGGTTTTGGGGAGACACAAATAGGTGTCTATAGAAGCCCCCACTTTGACTGAGTTTGGAGAAACACAAGTTTCGAAAACAAAAGTCAAAGTATCGATAGGGACGGAAAATGATTCAAAGCGTTCTCCGATGCCAAATCATTCTTGTAACGCCAATACCTGCAAACTAGCGTTAGTTAAACAGATAAAAGAGTTAAGAAACGCGTATATTGCACCGTCGAGCACAGGTCTCTAGAGTAACCGAATTGTTGCTGCATTTGTCGTTGTGATAACCTTCCACAAGCTAGGGAACGCTAACTTGTTATTTTGATGTTGATATGTCCACGCGTCTCTTAACAAAGAGCTTTGACAATCTTCCTCGAGCTAGGGGATAGCGCCTGAAGACTGCTACGCTTGTAACTGCCTCTATTTTCCGCTGTGATAGTCTTCTGCAAGCCAGAGAATACTGTTTATGGTAATTTACCCCACCACGTGGTCTAATAAGAGAATGACACGTGTCAGCTTAAGGTTAGTCCAAAATGAACCAACCTCTACTTAACACGTGGCCTTCCAAAGAATTGGGAGAAAGGCGGCCTTCATGGCCCAAATCTTGTGAAAGCCGCAATGCGGCGCACCCCACCAATGATTAGGGCTAGATGACCTAATCAGGGACACAATTCCTAAGGACCCTTTAAATAGGGAGATTCCCTCCATTTTGAGGACAATGTTTTACCATTTATTACACAATTATTCTTTGATAGAGACATCTTGAGCTTTGAATCCGAGCAGATATTCGCCTAAATTTCTGCACCTTTTTTACTCCTATTCAATTTACTAACTTGATAGTCGGAGGCGGAGCTCCAACCAACCGGAGTCTCCGTTGTTTTCCAAGTACAGCTAACGTCGGACCAGACTTTGTGACGTAACTCTCCCGAGGGACAAAAACACCCAAAACATCTGGCGCCGTCTATGGGGAGAGTACATCAAAGATGGTTCAAGAGTCTGTACCACCTCATGATCCATGAAACCCACAACCTATTACCCGACCGGGTAATACAAGCATTCCCCAACCGGTTCATCAACCGGGTAGTTCAGGCATTCCTTAACCGGTACATCAGCCGGAGGTCTTTACTGACCAAGATGATGATGATGATGATGATTATGTGGAGACGTATGTGGCCAAAGATGGCTCATTCATTTCCAAATACACCTGTTCTAAAGATCAGCTGGAACGTGATACAGACTAGGCGAGTCGAAGCAGGCCCATTGGGAGGCCAGAAAGGGAAACCTAAAAGGCCAGAGGATCAGCCCCAGTCACCCGGGACGAGCTCATGAATTTCATGAACTCCTTCAAGGGTGAAATTAAGGAGATGATCAACAAAAAGAAGGCTAGCCCCAGCAAGGGTCATCCGGCTAACAAGATTAAAAAGGATCCTAAACCGCTTGTCCAAATTATCTTATTAGACGTGATTTTCAATTACATATTCCCTTTAAACATGCAATATGGTGATCATAAAAAAATATAACAGAATAAACATTAATATTGGATGCAATTTGACAATAATAGTGTTAGTCAAATTTAATATGAAATAACCTAATCATGATACTAGCAATAAGAAAATAAAACAAGAGTAATTAAATTAATTAATTACTCACATTCCGCGCGTTCCTTTAAATTGCTACATCATGAATAAACTGTTAGTAACTTCAATAAAAATATAAAGTAAATGGAAATTAAATTAAA
>MATQ01000683.1:108029-126657 GCA_001687025.1 Chenopodium suecicum | reverse complement strand
TATAGCCATAAAATCAGTTTCTCTCAGTGGACACGAAAAGTGGAAAATAGGTTATGGTTTAGGGAAATGAGCTAGAAATTGGATTGGTTCATGAAATATATTGGATAGAACATGGATTTAAGCATTCCAAAGATTAAATACTCAACTCAACCAATAATGGCGGTGAAAGGTGTTCATCAACGGGTTTGATTTTGGGGAGATATTTTTAGGTGTCTACAGTAGTACATGATTTTTTTATTTTATTTACTATAGGCAAAGAGTATGAAAGCTGCTGAAAGTCGATCTCATCAAAAGATGCATCACTATAATGGGACTAAATGTTTTGCTCGCACGAAAGATGAATTTGTAAGTTACTATAAATTGGAGTTTATTAAATTTTACCTCTTCTAAAGTGAATTAATAACAATGATTATTTGTGTTGTCGAAAGAAAAACATGGGAAGGAATGTTAACGAGTTGAGCTGTTAATTGAAACTCGTAAGAGGAAATCATAGAAATCAGTTAATGATGTTGCCTTAGCTTATAATATGCATGCACTTGTAAGTATATTTCAATTTTGTTTTGAATTATATGTGTCACAAAATCTGAAAGCTTGTATGACTTAATTTAATTTCTTTGTATTGGTTTTTAGTCTGAAATGAAAAAGTTGAAAGAAGAAAGAGAACAAGTGCTTAATAACTTCACAGATGAACAAATATTTGTGAAGGTGCTAGGTGAAGACACTCATGGATATTTGCGTGCATACGGAGGAGGTAAAAGCATTATTGATTATTTTGGGGTTAAGCCATCTCGTATAAATCTAGCTCATGAGATGATAGAAGTAAAAAAGAATGCTGAGCAAGCAGTCCAAGAAGCACGAAAAGATTCCAAAGACGCAAGGAAAGAAGCAGAAAATGCTAGAAAAGATGCGGAGTTTGCAAGGAAAGAAGCGGAAGCAACTTGGGATGAGGTAGACCAAAAAATAGCTGCTAATAACAAGTTATGGGAGAAAAGGCTTAAAAAGATACTACAAGGTTGTGGGATAAATGCTTCCAAAACTGATGATTCAGAGAGTACTAGCTCGTCATCTTCAAGTAAACAGGTAAACTTTCTAAATTATTCTTTTTTTTTTTTGTCATCCAATTACTCAAATTGTTTTATAGCTTGTTTGATTTCTTTGATACAACAATAAAATCTACTCTACTTGCTCTTTGGTAGATAATTTTGGATATGTTTTTTGTTAATGCTATTTTGGCTACATAGTTGGTCAGATATAGATTGATGTTTGTAGGAATTTGAACAATTAACTTCATTTTTTTTTTTTTTGGAAAAATGCTACTGTTATATTATATGACTAGTTAATGATAAATTTTTTTCTTCTAAATATGTTTATTTCTCATCTGTTGCAGGTAGGATGAATTAATTGGAGCTTTGAAAGTTGACACTAACCAGAGATCATGAAGTACAAGATGAATTGGAGTATTGTTTTTTTAGGTTAATTTTTAAATTACCACTCAAAAATGTATCCATTTTCAAAATAACCACCCGTTAAATTTTTATTTTTATTTTACCACCCCTTAAATTCAAAAACTACTCAGATTACCATACATTTTAAAATTTTGGTGGATTTCTCTTATGTGGGCCCCACCTAACAACTCTTAGTGGGAACAGGAAAAAGATGATCATTAGTAGTGGCAATTAAAATAACAAGCTCTTGGTTTTTTTTAGTTGTTTTCTTTTGGTTTTAGGTTGTCTTGTACTTAATAAACTGGTTTAAAGGGGAGGTGGAGTTAAGACATGGTTGATTGTAATGCTTAGACATAGCCGTTACTAGCCATTAGGTAGGTCCACATGCAAGAAATCCACCAGAATTTTGCAATGGGTGGTAATCTGAGTAGTTTTTTAATTTAAGAGGTGGTAAAATAAAATAAAATAAAAAATTAAACGGGTGATTATTTTAAAAATGGATACATTTTTAGGTGGTAATTTAAAAATTTTCCTTTTATTTTATGAGTGGGATATTAGAAAAACAAATTTATTTTAGGTTTTTAATTATGCACATTATTAAGGATTTTTTTACTAGTATTACTTTGACTTTGTGAAGACCTATTAAATTAATTCCATGTACTCAATATATATGCATCTTCTTTGGTATAAAATTTTATTATTCAATTTGAAATAGTTAGCAAATTTATTTCATTAATATAGGCTTATAGTGGATGTTGCAACTACATGTGAAATATCTATTCTCATTATTTAGTAGCATGTAAAATACTACTTTCATCATCAAGAATCTGATAAAGATACGCATGTGGATTAGTGAGTTAGTTAGCAACGGGTAACTCCTACTTGCCATGATTATACTTGTAGCTAGAGGACATATTTAGCCACGAGAAAACTCGTGGCAAAAAAAATCATTTATGCCACGATACCTTTTTTCCCGTGGCATTCACCTAGCCACGCACACTTGTGCCACGACTTTATTTTCAATGAATTCTCGTGGCTAAATAGCATTGCCACGGGAATTTCAAACTTGTGCCACAGTAATATCCATAGCAAAAAAGTCAAATTGTAGTAGTGTCGAATGGACTAGAGCAAGATATGAAGAGATAATTCTACTCGATGAAAAGCGACTAGAAGCTCTACATCATACCCAATGCTATCAAATCCGTATGGCTAGACACTTTAATAAGAAGGTCAAGACAAGACACATCAAAGTAGGAGACTTGGTGTTAAAAGCTCTAAGGAAAAAAGTTTTGGATCCAAGAGGCAAATTTAGGCCTAATTGGTCCAGACCATATATCGTCAAAACCATTATGTTAGGAGGTACGACAAAACTAACTGATATGGATGGCAATGAGTTGTCAAACATGACGAATCTTGACCAAGTTAAAAATCACTACCCATAATTACTTGAGTAGGAAACTCAAGAGAGCTACGTTTGGCCTGATTCCTTAGGAAAGGATACGTAAGCAACCCTTTATAGGGTGCGACCACTTTAATTTTTGCAAACCTCGCATCCCAGAAGCAATAACAACTCAACGCAATAGCAACGCCACAAAAAAAGAGTCTGTCGCCAGACGACAGACTGTAGCGCGAGACGACAAAGCTTGTCGCCCGACGACAAATAGCAACATCTCGTGACAGACGCAAAATAGCGGCGCCAATTTTTTGCGAATGTCGGGGCAAGTTTCAGTGTATTTCGGAAAATATTTGACTTCCGTACTCGAGAAAATTTTTGGAAAATAATTAAAGTTATTTTCATTTCTTTAATAAATTAAATTTAAAAGTAGATTTAATTAAAAAGCTGAAATTGCATTAATAAAATTAAGTAAAAAAAAAAAACATTTTTGATGGAATTTAAATAAAAGCTTAATAAAATAAAATTAACTTAAAATTTAAACTAGCCTAATAAATTGGAAGTTAAGCAATGCTTCAATCTTTCTTCTCTTTCTTTGCCCTCTTCTAATTTTTATCTGCATCCTCTCCATCATCTCTGACTTTAGCTAGTAGGCACCCTTTAGAGGACCTACATTCAATTTTAGAGTAAATGGTTTCTCCCTTAGCTAGGACTTTATGTTTATTTTCTACCAAAACCTTCTTTTCAGAGGTATCAGCTTTTCTTTTCCCTTTATCCTTTGTAGTGTCTTTCTTCTTAGGCATCACAGGTGTTTTAAATTCAACTTTCTCACCCAAGCGTTCCTTAACAGGATTCAATTTGTCACTTAGACGTTTCTTCACATTGGTTCTACTCTGATTTTTCTTCATGTCCTTTGTAGGCTTATTAAGAATCCATTTCTTCACATCATTGGGCAAGGAATGAGGTACCTTTTGGGTAATCACTTCCCATAAAGGCCTAGCACTCCAATATGTGTCTAATTTCTCTACTTCTTGTGAAATAGGGATTCATAGGGACGATAGAGATCCCCAGAAGGAATTGTTTGAAATAAACCGTACTGCCTTTTTACCCTGCAGGGATAATAAAAAGTCATCTTGGTGAAGCTTGGAAGACGGCAGAAGGGTTGCTTGTTGACACAAACCATCTTCTCAATTTTCCACCATGGGACGACCCACTTGATAGCAAAGTTGCAAGAGGCAAAAACTTTATTCCACTCATGGCGACCCATCTTAGAGAAACGCTTCTTTCGCCTCACAAAGCAATTTGGAGTGTATTTTTCAATGTTGTTAGGAGGACTAATTAATTTTAGTCTCTCCATTAGTCATATCTAAAAAAAAAAAAATCAATGCAAATAATTAGTATTACTATACAAAAATGTGTCTTTGATTTCTGCAATTAAAAATATTATTTTTCTACCTATAATGAAATTGGAGAGCCCCCAAAAGGTGCTTTTTGATTTTTCTTTAGTTCATCAAGACTAAGCATAGTCTCTCCAACAATTAATGGCATTGGATTCCTTTCAGATTCAATTTGCTCCAAAACAGTTAATATAATTGCTTAACCCTCATTAGTTCTACCACTAGTAAGAAGATATTGGTTAAGCATGCAAAAAAAAAAAAAAAAAAAAAAAAAAACCCTTCTTCTATAAACATGAAAAGACTCAGAATAAGGTCTATCAAATTAGTGGCGTCCAAATTCTTTTAGATTGACTACGCTACCATCAACAATATTTGGTAGATCTCTGTCTTTTAAAGTAAAGGAGCGCTCAAAATTTTATAATAATATTCGTTCACTCAAGGGATTACCGGAAGATCTAATGAAGAGGAGCCTAGGATGGCAGCAAATTCTTCCGGTGAAGGGCTAATTTCATCACACCTTAGTCTAAAGCAATGCGTATTCGTATCCCAATATTCTATGGCGGTATGAATAAAATCTATGTCAAGATCTACCCCTTTAATACCATAAATACCTCCCATGTGAAAAAAGTCGAGTTATTTTCTCTCTTTAGCAGTTAAAGACCAACACCATTCACGAGTAACATTGCTAAAACTCTTAGTGACTAAAGACATGATTATTTGTTGAGAAGCTAAGACTATAATTAATCTGTTCGATTTATATAGAAAATCGGTAGATAAGAGGGCTATTTATTTTCAAAATTAATGCAGTTTGACTCCGGAAAGGATTCGGAGGCAGCGCACTGCAGCGCCAGACGACAAGCTTGTCGCCTTGCGATAGAGTCTCTCGCTTGGCAACACCAGCAGCGTTTGGCGACAGCGCAAAGCGCGTGGCGACAAGCGGCGCTGCAGCGCTTCCTAAGTGTGCTATGCAAACTGCGTTTTTGTGACTATGATTCGAATTCGTACAATGACTTTACTATTTTTCCCTTTGTTCAATTACCCCATACATATTAATTTAATATATTTTTTTATTATATTTTCTTTTTGGATTTATTCAAGCTTAATTAAATTTAGGTCAGTTTTAAGTTCGATTTATTTTTCATTTTTTCTTTTTTGGGGGAGAAAGTCGGATACCCTCTATTGGTAATAAAAATGACGGAAATTTTTGCGCAAAACTAATCACAAATTTTTTACTCACACACATATGCACATAAAATGAAAAATAAATGCAAAGATAAAATAATCATAATAGATAATAGTCTGTATATGCAAATATGTCTAATAAATGAGTTAGTTGGAAAAGTCCTACAAAAGTAAAAAACAAAACAACACAGGTACAACTGCGGTACTGGAGGACGTAGATGATGAAGGATGTTCATCATATCGAAGAACAACACTGATCGAGGAGTATGCTCCTCACTAGCTCCGGTCTCGCCAGAAGTAGGGAACCTCAACTCAAGACCAGTCCACCCAGGGTCGCCGAGGTGATGAATCAGCAAAGGCTGAGGCTGCGGTGGCTGCTGCGACGACGAGCTGACCTCGTACCTCCCACCACCTACCGGAGCCGATGTCGCCTCTCCTTGGCCCATCGGCCCAGTTTTTGCACCCTCAGATGAAGAACCTGAGCCCTCCACTGCTTTGATCCGAGTAGCATCAGATCGGCCACTAGAAGCAGTGCGGCGACGCCTTGTGCAAAGACCTGGCCGGCTCTCTCCTCTCCTCGGGTCTCGTCCGAGTACATGAAGGGATAGGCTGTCCCTGCAAAAGTAAATTAAGTCAGATGTAAAGAAAATAGAAAAATAAACTAATACAAAGATGAAGAGGGAAAAGTTACATCTTGAGCGGCGTGATCACGACATCAGGAAGCTACATTCCTCATCCTCACAAGCTGCCTTCGAAAGGCGTCTATGCACCTCACCATCGCCGAAATAACCTCGCGCGAGAATTGTCAAGAAACAAAGTCAGTAACAATACAAGACAGATATAAACAAATAGCAAGTAAATAACTCACCCGAGTCTAGTGACGAGGGATGGATTGCCCTACGAAGCGCTGATCCTCAGGAGCCGCAGGGATCATCTCCTCAACAGGGTCGTACATCCCCTGATAGCTGATGGACATCTGGGGAGGAATAAACTCAGCAGGCTCAGTCTGGAAAAAAGCAAACCAAAGTGAATAAAATACCACTTGCGGGCTACTTACCAAAGAACTAAAAGACAAAAATCATACCACCGCCTCCTCAGACAAAACAGGGGCCGGAGCTAAGAACGACAATAATTCCTCCTCGTTGCATCACCCCGAGCTAGCATGAGATCGCCAAGGGGTACCAGCAGGCGACTTCTCCACCAAGTTGATTAGCATCGCGTCATTGAACATGTGGCGAGGCGGAGGAGTAGGGATGACGAACATCTCCGAAGAGTGATGAATAACAACTCCCTCACCAAGGTACACCGCCGCCTCGTACGTCCCCTAAAAATAATGGCGCTTAGCGGTGTACTGCGATGCTAGCGCAGGAATAACCAAACCATCCCTTGGCCGGTATACTACCATAGGCTCCTGCAAAATATATCTATAATGCAAAACTCTATCAAAAGGCAATACAAAAAAGACAATTGTTCAAATTAACACACCGAGAGGATCGACTCTCAGACAAGGGCGGTGGCCGCCTAATCACTGATGCGACCTCCCCAACAGGCGCCAATAGGAAGCTCTCGTGGAGATGGTCTCGCCGGCACAAGCAAAGGAAAGTACTCATAGAACCAAATCTACAAGGATAGAAGAATATCAGCAAATGCTAATAAGAGTCTAGAGCTAACTTTTAAAGAGAGAAAGCATACCTCTACGACTCTCTAGAAGCTAGAGAGTGTGATGTTTCTTGTGTAAGCTTTATGGCGACAGAAGTCTCGCAAACCCCGTAAAAAGTCAGCATAGGCCATTCTGGCCCAATCGTAAGTCCCGATCAGTTGAAGATCACGGAGAGCAGGAAGGTAGTAAAGTAGCACCCAACTACCCTTGTCAGGGGAAAAGGATCCTGACAGCAAAATAAGCACAAAGATGCGTACCTGTTGCTCTCGAGTGGTCGCATCGTCCTCAAAATCCATCTCCAGAGTCGACTGGCGAATGCACCTAGAGCTAAGTCGTGCTGGCGCCACCTCAGCACGGGCAAGAACAGCGATCGGACCCAACAACTCCTCGACTATCGGAGAGAAAGCACTAATAATGCAGTCGAATGGCAGCGTAGTCGAGCGAAACTCTAGTCCCGAGATGAGACTAAAGTCGACTGGGGTGATGGTCATCTCACCCTAGGGAAAGTGAAAAGTGTTGGTTGTGTCCCAGAAGAACTCCACCAAAGCACCGACCACGTGGTGGCCCGCGTCGATAGAATACATGGCCTGAGTAGCCTGGAACAGGGCAGTCAGTCCAGAAGACTCCTAAAGTCGTCGCAGTCCCTCATTGCCGCAAAAATACTTGTCCTACAGCTTGCCTATGGTCTCGTTGCCCGAACCATGGCTACGCGTCCTACCGCTTATGATCCCACGACGCAACCTCTCAAAAATGTGGTGCTCGAGGGCGAAAAACCACGTCCGCTCATTCCACTTAGGGAGAGGACCGAGGGAAGTGGATGGATCCGCGTCTTCTCGTACGGGCTCATGCTCCCGTCTCGTGTCTCAGGACCGGGAGCCAAAACCTCGCTGTCTAGCCATCCTACATTGTGCAAAATTGACAAAAATTAAGCCTCTATGGTATTTAAGGTTCACCTAACATCATGTTATTGTGTTTGCAAAAAACAGAGTACATAGTACTAAAATAGAGCACGATTTCTATTCAAGCGTATATGACATTTTCAAGCAATCAAACAATTTCTTGCAATCTTATGATAATTATTGTGACAAATTGGACAAGAATTGCTAGCAAAAACACGAAGAATAACCCACATTGTTCTCACCACCTCAAGAGGTTCAACAATGGTGAATCACTCATTCCTTCACCAAATTGAGTCAAGCAAGTCTCAAAATACTCCAAAGGCAATATACAAACATAATCAAGCAATTTCATGGCATAAAATTTGACAAGCAAAGCAAATTGAGCAATATAAGTTTTGAATTTTCTTAAAATTCGTTAATAACATGTGCAAAATTCAGCAAAATTCGAGTGAGTTTGAAGAAAACTTACATATATCAGCAAACTAGATGAACAAAGCTTCGATTTACAACTAGTTTAAGCGAATTTGGTTGAGAAACGAGCGAAAACAGACGATTTGAAGTTTCGTGGTGAAATTTTGAATGAAAACAGCAGCAGCAGCGAAATGAGGAAGAAAGGGCTTTTATTCGTATAACCTGAGTGCAGCGCCGCGCGACAGAGGCTGTCGCCGGGCGACAAGAAGAAATCGCGGCGACAACAATTTCTAGTAGCCACTTCAGTGGCGACGGAACAATTTCTAGTAGCCGTAGAAGATCGTTTTAGGCGAAGCAATCTTCGATAGTATTTCTTATGGGTGTTTTTGTCCCTCGGGAGAGATACATCAAAAAGTCTGGTGAGTTGTACCTGCAAAACAACTAAGATTCTTGTTGGTTTGAGCTCCACCTCCGACGATCAAGTTAGTAACTTGAATAGGAGTAAAAAGGTGTGGAAATTAAGGCGAATATCTGCTCGGATTCTAAGCTCAATATGTCTCTATCAAAGAGTAATTGTGTAATAAATGGTTAAACGTTGTCCTCCAAATGGAGGGAATCTTTCTATTTATAGGGTCCTCAGGAATTGTGCCCCTGATTAGGTCATCTAGCCCTAATCATTGGTGAGCTGCGCCGCATTGCTTGTTTATCGAGATTTGGTCCATGAAGGCCGCCTTTTTCCCATTTCTTTGGAATGCCACGTGTCAAGTAGGGGTGGGTCCATTTTGAACTAAACCTAGGCTGACACGTGTCACTCTCTTACTGGACCACGTAGCGGGGTAAAATTACCCTAAACATTTTCCCTTCACAGATGTGACGTGGCATTCCACGTGGCATCTGTGACACACGTCACTCTTCCATTGGTGGTAATTTTACCGCCAGTTTTTTTACTGTTCACCTTCTAAGGGAATTACGGAGATTCTCCCTGATTTACCCCCTATATATAGCCGTTTCCCCTTCTAAGGGAATTACGGAGATGCCCCCTGATTTACCCCCTATATATAGCCGTTTCCCCTCATTATTTTGTATGTTTACAAAAATTTTCAAGAGAGATAAACTTAGAGAGAGAGTCTGCCTCTTCGTTTGTGTCAAGCGCAAGTAATCAAGATTGTTTCCAACTGCCACAGCTGGTTCCGTCTTACCTTCAAATATCAAATCTCAAGGTACCGTCTTTGTCTCTCTCAACTCTTTTCATTTTTTCCCGCTTGTACATATTTCTTGCAATAAATGGATGCATCACCAACAGACACGACATAGCCTAGGTTAGAGTCTAGCCGGTCTCTGGGTACGGCTGATTCTAGGACTGGGAGTGCCGCCATGGGGTGTTGGGACCACCCTTATGCTTGGAATCCGACCATCTATGTGTGTGTGCAGGACACAATTGCACGGATAATGCAGACGACCCCAAATCCTGATTACAGAAGTGAGGTCTCCAGCGGCAAGCCGCTTGAGGGAGAGACGTCAGGTAGGGAAAACCCGACAGATGCTGAGAGGTCCCCTCCTCGTGCCCCTTCAACCCTAACGGATTCATTCCTTGACGAATGCGATCAGGGAGACAGTGAGGAAGCCGTCTCTATGCCCTGCTCGCAGGATGAGGAGTCATCCGGAGAGAGCTCCGCCTCCAGCTCCGAGAGCAGTGACGAACCTATGTTAGTGCTTGAGGATAGCGAGGTGGAGGAGAGGAAAAAATGGAGTGAGAAGGACGATCCCTTCAAAATCCATGTCTCTACCAAAGATAGGGCGAGCATGGAGAAGGACTTAGAGAAGTTTAAACTCATGCGCCCGCTTGGAGGCGATTATAGCATCTGGGTGCCGCCTAAAGAGGGAACCATCTCCTAGAAGGATGATGAGAGGAACGCTTACGCCTACTTTGGATGTTATGAGGCAACGTTCCAGGTCGGGCTAAGGTTTCCTCTTCACGAGGCGGTGAAGGCAAATTTGAGAGGCTACGGCCTTGGAGTGTGGAAACTAACCCCCCATTCTTGGGCCAACATTTTTGGGTATTTTGCCTCCTGCGAATTTCAAGGGCTGCATCTCGGCTGGGAGGCCTTTGCCCATATGCACTATCTTAGCAGCAACGCAGGCGGCTAGAGGGCGTGGTATACTTTGAGCACGCATCCTCAATATATGATGACTTTGGACAAGGTGTCCAAATTTGACAGCTGGAAGCACCGCTTCTATTTGCTATCTTCCCCCAGCCGGCGAGAGAGTTTTGAGCTCCGCTGGTATAATAAGAATCCCGACCTAATGGGCCGGAAATGCTGTATTCGCCAGATTTCGGATAAAGACTATGGAAAAATAATAGAGACCAACTTTTTTGGTCTTGAGACTTCTACCCTCTCAACTAGGGAATCAATAAAAGTTTCAAAGAATTTGATTGCTAAGAGCGCCTGTTTCAGAGATGAGTGCTTTTTGTCTGCATGTGGACTCAGCACCATGTTTACCAAACGTATGCGGTTAAGTATTATAACCGTCTGTACTATCTCTATGTCAGAGCTGTTGTGTAAGTACTGATTTCCATGTTTTTTTTGTAGAAGAAGCTTTGATAATGCTCCTAGATGAGAAAACACTCAAACGGTCCTCAGCCAGGACACTATCCGCAGAGAGATTGTGGAGAAACCGGCAGCCGAGATTAGGGCCAAGGTAAGGCGCCTGACTCTTTTTCCTTTAACTAACTTTGCAAGTTGTTTTACCGGATGTATATCTAACTTGCATTCTTTTTGAAGAGAGGAGAGATCCCGAAAACATTTGAGAAGAGCCTCAAAAAAACAAGGGAGGACTCCGCCTCTACCCCCAGCAAGTCCAAGAAGTCTGCCTCCACAGTGGCTCCTAGAGCCAAGGCCGGGAAGACTCAAATGCGCATTGGGGGGAAGACTCAATATATAGGCGGAAGCCTGTGTCTTGACCTTGCCAACACTCTGTGTGCAGGCGGAGGTTTTACAGCGCCTGTAGGTGGCTCTCGCCACGCCGCCTCTAAAGGTAAGGCAAACCCATTTGAATCTCCGCCTAAGTTAGGGTGGCCTTTGCGAGTGAAATCCCACACCCAACAGACTTCTTCCTCAAACGGTCGACAACAGATTGGTGCCGATTATATTTCGCACTCATCAAATGTTAATTGTGGTGCAGATCAATCTCCTTGTTGGCCAGACGTCCAGAAGCATGCCGAGGCCATGCTTGATGCCTTCCTCAAGAGGGACAAAGACATTATCCCTGGGATAGAGACGTTCAATCTTAAACGCATTTTGTCCCTTCTGGCTGAGGTGAGATATAAACAACATAAATTCCAAGTGTTATTTCGCCTGCATATCTGACGTGATTTGTATTTGCAAACTCTGTTGCGGGTAGATGGTCTCAAACGTCCTTACTCCCGCAAGCGGGAAGAGGTAAAGAGAGCCAATAAGTCAACCAGAGACGCTGACAACGTTGCTATATACTCATGTACCATAAATGAACTTGAGACTAAAGCCACATTAATAATGACACAGGCAGCGAGGATTGAGCAGCTAAGGTCGGACTTAGGGGCAGCTAAGTAGAAGGCCAGTAAAGCAGAGACGGCGCTCAAAAAGGCTTAGGAGGATCTTGGCAAGGCTCGGCGGACTTGGACAAGCTCAAGGGTGTTTCCCAAGAGAACACCGATCTCAAGGCCCAGGTGAAAAAGCTGGAGGACGCGGCTGCTTAGGAGTAGCTGAACTTTGCGGCGACCTTGAAGGCAGGACAAGAGCGCCTGGTTGCCGAAAGTAAGGCTGATAATGACGCCCGGATGAAGATTGCCTTGAACGCCTTGTACCCTAAGAAGGAGTACGGCGTCTGAGCACTGGCTCACAAGTTTGCTAAGAAGGTTGTATACTTGAGAGAGAAGGGCGAGCCGGAGCCGGAGTCATTTGAAGTTTAGGCCAATACTCAGCTTCCAGAGCCTGAGCACTTCTTCCATGGTCAAGCGCATGAGATTCCCTCAAAAGATGATGATGAAGAGAATAATGATTAGGAGGAACCGTCTGTGGCTCAACCATGATTTCTGCGGCAGTATGCAAGTTTTAATCTTTTCTTGTTCAGCGGCTGTATGCCAAATCAACTTTCTTTCCGGCCTGCGTGCCGAGTATTTCTTGTTTTTACCGGCTGAGGAGCCGGGTGAATTGACAATTTGCTTCATTTTCCCGGATGAGGTCCGGCTAACATTGCTTTACCACAACCGTTTTGTTGGATAGATTTTAATGAATGTGCTGATTGAGTCGGTTTTGATCATTTTATCATATTGCGTGTGAATTTTGCATTTTTAGTTTTCCATGTATACTTGATATTTTTGCCTAACTTATGGAAAGCATGCGACAATTGATAATCTCGCTGTTCTTTCCCCTGGGCGGCTGTGTGGTTGGTTTCAACGTTAAGTCAATTGATTGGCTTGGAAACGTCTGATGCTTCAAAGAGCATGATACGTTTGCAAGCCAATCAATCATAATAATGATTTCCCCAAACCAAGTGCACAACCGTCCAAACAACAGGTGTTCCAGCCTTCTAACTAGACGGAAAAAGACCGTCTGAGACTTAAAATATTTTAGAGAAGTTTGACATCCCATAAGGCAGGAGGCGAGTGGCCGCTTGGTAGGACAGGAGGCAAATGGCCGCCTGACTTTTCATAGGAAAGGAGGCAAATAGCCACCTGAGGTGTTTGTTATCCAATTACAGTTTCAATGTCCTTTTACCCTATGGGGTGAACTTGTATAATTTCGGAAGGTAATCTAAGTTAGAACTTCGGCTGGTCACCGACTGATGTCTTGTATACATCTAGTTGCCGCAGACTTGGTCGTTCTTTGGATAAACTAGGTCAGGCGACTATAGGTTCACCGATTCGGTCGTTCAATCTTTGCCGCCTGCATGCGTTTGTAGAGCAAACAATTGAATGCCCTCTGCGACAATAACACCCGGAGGGGCGTCGCCGAATGCCATATATCTCATTGGAGCAAGCGAATTTATAAAAATGTATAAGCATCTGGCCATTAGCCTCATGTCTTTTTTAAGACGGTTGTATAGCCATTGCACAACTCTTTTTGCCCCAATACGAGAGTCTGTGCAATTTTTGGAATGAAAAGCCTAAATAAGAACTTCGACCGGTCACCGACTTATGTCTTAGTACATCCGGTGTTCCGAAAACTTAGTCGTTCTTTGGTCGTTTAATCTTTGCCGGCTATGAGTTGACCACTTTGGTCGTTTAATCTTTGCCGGCTACATAGGTACGTAGAGCAAATAGGTAGGCTACTCTTTGCGACGATTGCACCCGTAGGGGTGTTGCGAGACGCCATTTTCCATGTTGGGACAGGCGATTTTATGAAACAAACAACCATCCGGCCATTGGCCTCTAGTCTAGGTTGAGATCGGCTTTATAACCACTAAGCGTTTTTGTGCCTAGCTTAGTTATCTGGCCAGTGGTCTCGTGTCACTTGGACGTTGAATTTGCTACTAAGTTCCAAACTTAGATGGTTTAACAATTGGGCCGTCTGTGAATTTCCCAGACGGTTTAAAAATTAAAAACGAAATAACATGATTGAAAACAAAAGGCATTTTCTTATTAACAGACTTCTTGTTTACAAAAATTTACAACTCAGAAGTAGTACTTTTTAAGATTTTCTACATTCCAAGTCGTAGGCAGGCGTCTGCCGTCTGGAGTTTCCAGGCAGTAGGTGCCGTCTCTAACCTCATCATAAATCCGGTGGGGGCCTTCCAAATTAGGAGTCAGCTTTCCAATCTCATTGGCCCTATCGGTTGCCTCCATTTTCAGTAGTACGAAGTCACCAACTTTCAAAGGGCGCTTGTGCACTTTCTTGTTTTAGGCTCTTGTCATTCTCAGATAGTATATCTCATGACGCAAGGCGGCATTGCCCATACGTTCTTAGAGTGAGTCCAATGCCAGATGCGTGGCCTCCCAATTTGTCTCTTCATCATAAAGCATACCTCTAAGAGTCGGCTCGTAATGTTCAATGGGCAAGACAGCTTCAGCACCGTAAACCATGAGAAATGGGGTTTCACCGGTTGCCCCTTTGGCTATTGTCCGAATGGCCCATAAAACATGAATTAATTCTTCTTCCCATAAACCACCGGCTCTTTCAATCTTCTTCTTAATACCGTCTAAGATGAGTTTATTGAAGGCTTCAACTTGGCCGTTTGCTTAGGGTCGGCCGACTGATGCGAAATAGTTTGAGATCCCTTGATCTCCCAGCCAAGTCTTGAGCTGAGGCGTCTCAAACTGAGGGCAATTACAAAACACCGTAGACATAGGCACCCCAAACCGGGTGATGATGTTCTTCAAAATGAAAGAGATGGCATACCTTGTCTTGATGTTCTTGACCGCCTTCGCCTCCATTCACTTAGTGAAGTAATCCACGACCACTAGAATGTAGCGTTTTCCGCCTGGTGCAGACATGTAAGGACCTAGAATGTCCATTACCCATTTAGCAAACGGGACTGGGCTGTGGATTGTCGTCAGATCAGTAGCCGGGCGGTGAATAAGTTTGCCAAATTTCTGACATTTGTCATATTTCTTCACCAGCTCTTTGTCGTCTGCCTTAAGGGTAGGCCAAAAATAATGTCGCCTAGCTCCGACGGCTAGGGATTTGCCGCCTGTATAAGAGGCGCAGTATCCCGCATGCAAATCTTCGAGAACTTCCTTCCCCTTTTCTGGGGTGACACACTTCAAAAGAGGCTTTAGAACCCCGCCTTGAAGAGTTCTCCATTTCTCATCTCAAAGTTCGCTGCTCGTTTCTTCATGACGGCTGCCTCCTGTGGCGAATCAGGGAGCGTGCCGTATATTAAGAAAGCCCGGATGCCATCCATCCAAGTAGAGCTTCGGTCCAGAATTCAAATGGGCTCTTCATATATGATTCTTTTTTGAAGAACTTCCCAAAATACTAACAGAGGCGTATCACAACAGGCGGAGGATGCCAATTTGGACAAGGCATCCGCCTGGTTGTTGCCGGACCTTGGCACTTGGCTCAGAGTGAACCCTTCAAGTATCGCAACCTCTTCTTTGACCGCCTGAGGATATTTGATCATTGCGTGATGGGTAGCTTCATATGTACCTTCGTATTGGCTAACGACCAATTGAGAATTAGAATAGGCGTCAATTTTCGTTGCCCCTACTGCTTTAAACATGCAAATTCCGGCTAGCAGGGCTTCGTACTCCGCCTCATTGTTTGTGGCATGAAACTTGAACCGTAGTGCATACTCATATTTGTCTCCTTCAGGAGATTCATAGATTATGCCTGCACCACAGCCGTTCTTTGTAGAGCTCCCGTCTCCATACACTTTCCAAACCTGGTCAAGATTATCCGGAGCCATCGGACGGGTCATTTCAACAATGAAGTCGGCAAACGCCTGACCTTTCATTGCCTTTCTCAGTTTGTAAGTGATTTCAAGACTTTGCACTTCAATAGCCCATTTTAGCTTTCTTCTGGATGACTCAAAGGTGGAGATGGCCGAATGAACCCAGCGTCTAGCTGCTTTCTGACTTCGATAGCTGGCGCCTGACTTCTTTCCTCGCCGAATGGGCTTCTTTTTTGGATTACCGGCGAGTTTGTGGACAGCGAGATCCGGGCTGACGCCTGGTATCTCTTCCACTTTAAAGGAAAAAATGTCTTTGAATTCTTCCAGCAGAAGGTGCAAGTCTGCACCCATCTTAGTATAAGCAGCCGTCCCCACCTTAACAGATGGCTCTAGATGGCTATCATCTAGAGAGAGATCAATGTGCTCTCCGGCTGGATAGGGACGGAGCTCGTCTGACCGCTCTCCTGTCAGTGAATGCTATTTTTTCTCTTTCTTCACCTCCACCAGCTAAGCAGCTTTTCTTTTCTTTGTGGCTGCTTGTGGGGCTGGGCTGGCATCCTTGACATTTTCAAGGTCTATTGGCTCTTTCCCTTGGACGTCTAGGGCCACAGTTTCTTTGATGGCTGAGAGGTAGCACTCCCGGGCCGTCTTCTAGTCCCCGTTCAGGGAACTAACAGAGCCATCATCCCTCTCATACTTGATGAGCATGAGAGAAGGGATGATTACAGCCTTGGATTTGTTGAGGGTTGGACAACCTAAGATGATGTTATAGGCGGTTAGTTCCTCAACGACCAAGAATTTGACGACTAGGTGTCGTCCTTTTCCTTTTTCTCCCAGCAGGATAGGTAAGTCGATCATACCGACTGGGTAAACTATCCCACCCCCAAAACAAATCAAGGTGTGGGTAACCAGATGCATGATGTTAAGTATGTGTTTCAGCTTTTGCAGGCACCGGAGACTAATGATGTCAGACGAGCTGCTGGTGTCAAAAAGGATTCGCCCAACCAGCTGGTTGGCGACCTTACATTCAATGACGACCGGGTCGTCATGCGGACGGCAGACGGTGCCCCTGTCCTTCTCTGTGATTAGAACATCTGGGAAGGAGGAGCTAGCTGACGCCTGCTCATCAGCATCCTTGTTCATGTTTTGAAGATGGCTCTTGATTCCCCGGATGGTAAGGCCACCACATGAGAACCCACCTTCTATGGTGTAGACCGACTTCCTATCGGTGTTCGAACTACTAGTAGGCTGGGGTGTCTTAAACGACTGTCCCTTGTTCTTCTTATTAGTCCCTTTGAACTTAGAAATGTAGGACCATAACATCCCTTTGTCATTCAGACGGTCCAACACCCGTTGAAGACTGAAGTAGTCGTTGGTGTCATGGCCAACTTCCTCATGGTATTGGCAGAATTTGTTCTTGTTCCGTGACTGGACGAAACTCTTCATAGAACTCAGCTTCTCAATAGTCAGCCGGTCCTTTATCTCCATGAGGATGGTGTTGCAGTTCTTGTTAAACTCGTACCTAGGGACGTAAGGTTTGAACTCTTTCTTTTTCTTCTGGGATGGCTGGACATAATCACTAACCGTCCAGACTTCTTTTCTCTTCTTGCTCTCTTATTTCTTTTTTGCCTACTTAGCAGACCGGCTTTCTTGTTGCTTATAAGACTTCTTGGAGTCCGACTGGCTACCAAGCGTGCAGAGGTCGGTTGCTTGAATATAGCTTTCCGCCTCCCTCAAGGCCGCCTGCAGCGTAAATGCCCCTTTTCTAATGAGGTCAAATTTAAAGTTCGACCCGTCTCTCAGACCCTTGAAGAAGTTTGTGAATGCTACCTCGTCAAACAGCCCCTAGATTTGGATTCTAACCAGGTTGAACCGCCTGACATATGAACGTAGCCCTTCTCTCTCACCCAGCTTAACGGTGCTCAAATCAAGGCTCATTTTCTTTGCAGGGATATTCATTGAGAAGTTTTTGGCAAACAAGAAGGCTGGCTTCTTGAAGCAATCAATAGAACCCACTAGAAGGTTGCCAATCCATAGTTGGGCAATGCCCTTCAATGTAGCCGGGAAACATCGACACCAAGTGGCATCGTCCTACCCTTGTAGACACATGAGGTTGGTGTATGCTATTAGGTGGTCTTCTGGGTTGGAGGTACCATCATAAGTACCCACCAACATATTCCTAACCTTGGCCGACTGTGTCGCCTCGGTTATATTCTTGATGAACGCAGAAGGTTGTTCACCAAGTTTGAGCAGTCGAAGCTTCCAGTCTAAAGGTTGGACGCTGTTGAATGCCACCTGACCTCCGAAGGGAGGTGGCTGCATGAATGGGAGGCCATATTGCCCATATTGCTTCTGGGGTGCAAATGATACAGACCCTATCATCATCATACGATCGGTGTGGACGGACTTGCCGCCTGTCCGACTCTCATGTAAGAATAGTGAGTTCCTTACAGAAGTTTCTTTGAAGATGTTTGGAAAGCTTGAGGTTTAGGCTGACTTAGACAGCAACTGGTGTCCCCTCCGCTCAATGATTTTCCGAGCGTCGGAAACAGGATTCTTTGTGGCTTCCGGCTGATCGTGCCGGGTGTGCCTCTTAGGACCCTTTGGTAAAAGTATCCTGGTCCAGTCAAGTCTTGCTACTGCCTTCTCCTTCTCCTTAGGGTGAGGAGTAAGCTGCTTGTCCTTGACCGGCTTCAGTGATCACCAATATTTTAGAATTATGTTGCATTAATATTAAACCAATTTAGCTTAATAATAGTTTGGAGCAAATTGAATATTTTGTTTGTATGCCTTTGAGATCACAGGAATGCTTTTCAATATAAGAATCGAGTAGAGGCCAATACGGGCGAATGTGACTCCATGACTCACTT
>MATQ01000683.1:80378-102821 GCA_001687025.1 Chenopodium suecicum | reverse complement strand
TATCATACCCGATCTTGAAACCATTCTACCAAACTTTTATCAGATCCCGCTTCTGCATATTCACTGTTAAAAAAAGGAAAACTATTGTTATACAAGTGTCTAAATACTTTGTATAACATAAAATAAATTAAGGAAAATAAGAAAGTTCATACTTTAAGTATGACTCAGTTTCGTCGCAATTTTTAAGCACATATTCTCGAGCTTGTATCAACTCTTCGGTAGTTAGAGATTTAGATTTAGCCTTTCCCAAGGGAACGCCATATGATGCAAATATTGATAATCCCTTATAAGCATCAGTTTCTTCTTCTGCATTCCTCTCTAACATGTTATATTTAGTCTCCATATCATTTAAATATCTTGAACAGAAGAACATACACTCCTCTATTATATATCCTTCTGTAATGGATCCCTCCGGTCTTTTTTTATTGCGAACATATGATTTGAATTTTTTTAATAACCTGTAAGATAACACTATAAATTATGAATATATGTTCATGTTAACAAAGAAATTTCACAATTAATTCAAAATAAATAAATACCTTTCAATAGGATACATCCATCGATAATGAATTGTCCCTGCTATTTTAGCTTCCTCAGCTTGGTGAACACATAAGTGCACCATTACATCAAAAAAAGAGGGAAGAAAAATCTTTTCCATTTCACACAAGGTGATTGTAATATGATCCTCAAGATCATTCAAGTCCTTTAATTTTAAAGTCTTGGAACACAAATTCTTAAAAAAATGCACTCAATTTAGTAATCACCTCGTACACTTTAGAAGATGATACTCCACGAATTGCCAACGGCAACCATTCCTCTAAAAGCACATGACAATCATGCGTTTTAAGTCCCCATATTTTACGCTTCTCAAGATTGATGCACTTAGAAAAGATAGGTGAATACCCATCCGGAACTTTAATATCCTTCAAAAATTTGTACACTGTTAATTTTTGAGCTTTGGATAATGTATAAGGTGCTGGTGGCATATGCCATTTTCCGTCAATCAATTTTGGAGCAAGATGCTTCATAATCTTTACATGTTTTAAATCATGTCTAGCTTTAATATTGTCTTTGATTTTACCTTCAATGTCGAGTAAAGTGCCAAGAATATTATCACAAACATTTTTTTCAATATGCATAACATCAAGATTATGACGAAGCAAGAGGTTATTCCTATATGTCAATTTAAAAAATATACTCTTCTTTTTCCAATTGTCATTTCTCTTTGGTAACTTACTGGTTTTCCCAAACTTCATACCTTTAAGATCCTTAACTTGCTCTAATATTTCACTACCTGATAATTTCTTTAGTGGACCCCTTGTTTCAACTTTACCATTAAAAGACTTATTGTGTCTCCATTTGTGATCAGCAGGTAGAAAGCAACGATGGTCCATATAACAACACTTCCCACAATTAGGTAATCTAGTTGAAGAGGTTTCATTCAAGCAACGGGGACAAGCCTTGTAGCCCTTAGTAGACCACCCAAATAAGTTAGCATAAGCTGGAAAATCGTTGATGGTCCATAAGAAAGCTGCATGGGTAGGAAAATATTCATTTTTTTATGCATCATAAGTCTTAGCCCCGAATTCCCACAATTGCTTTAGCTCTTCAACTAAAGGTTGTAAGTATACATCAATATTATTTCCTAGTGCGCTTTTGCCTGGAATTAACAAAGATAGCTTAGTATAAGGTTGTTTCATACACATCCATGGCGGGAGATTATACACAACAATCACTACCGGCCATATGCTATAATCACTTCTTAAACCACCAAATGGATTAAATCCACAGATGCCAAACCTAATCTGACGTTTCGAGAATCTGCAGCAAATGACTTATATGTCACATCAAAATGTTACTATGCTTTACTATCTGCTGGATGCCTAAGAACTCCGTCATCTTCCCGTTTATATTTATGCCATCTAAATTCATTAGCAGTTTTAGAAGACATAAACAACCTTTGTAGCCTTGGTGTTAATGGGAAATATCGTAGGGGAAGTTGTGTCATGTTTAGTATCACATACAGTACACTTTTCAAGGTTAGCATTCTCTTTCCAAAATAACATACAATCATTCTCACATGCTTCAATCTTCTCATAATCAAAACCCAAATCAGTAATCATTTTACGTGCTTCATAGTATGTTGATGGCACATTTGAATCACTAGGTAACACACTTTTAAACATTTTCAGCATACTTGTAAAAGCTTTGTTAGTTATCCCTTCCATACGCTTAATCTGGAACAACTTTAATATAAATGACAACTTTGAAAAGTTATCACAACCAGGGTATAAACGTTGTTGAGCATCTCTCATCAAATTTTCAAAAGATTCAACTCCCTTTGTACCCTTAACATGCTCTTTATCATGTGTCTCTCCCTCTTCTGGTTGGTTATTAAGTTCATCTAGAATGTCATTTGAGCTCATTGGCCCATGAGCCTCATATATCATATCAAATATTTCATCTTGACCCTTATCATCACCTATTTCAATTCTACGTCGTTTTTCTTGAGGTTTAAATTCACCAGGATAGATCCATCGAACATAACCTTTCACCATTCCATTTAATAGAAAATCATCATAAATCTCTTCCCTTGTCTTGCACCGACTATTGTTACATCAATTACAAGGGCAAGGGACTTTAGTTTCCTCTTCCTCATCATCAATACTACTAGATTGATCGGTAAAAGAAAAGTCTAAAAACTTTGTCACCCCATTTATGTACAATGTATGAGTTCTATCATCACAACCCATCCATTCCAACCTTTTCCTTATTAAAAGATCTGAATTATCCATATCTTTAGTGAAAAAGTAGCTACAATATACATAATTAGAAAAAAAAAAACAAAACTTTCAATACATGTGAGCATTTGAACGTAATTCTGCAGGAAAATTTATATGAATACATAAGCCCCACCTAAGAACTAAGCACTACTTATAGCTTCTTATTAATAATGGTAAAATAAAACAACATCATGATTTATCTTAAAAACACACAAATTAATATTTATGATGCCTCTAAAGATCAAAATACTCTAATAACTACTATCATAAATGTAAAATAAAAAAAAATAAAGTTAATTAATATGCATAAAACCATGTAATCTATGAGTTAAAGTTTGTTAGCTTAGTAGGGATTGAGGGAACAACGTATATAGAGAAACAAGAGCCAATGTTTCAAAGAAGCACTTTAAAAGTCTTACCAAAAGTCTTTCTAAGAACTGATGAACAAGAAAGATTGGCTTAAAATTGTCACCTAGGGGGTGTTTGGTAAATGGGAATTCAGGATGGAAATGAGAATTTTAATCCTAAATAAAACAAAATCTCTTGTTTGTTAGATGGGATTGGGATTAAGTAAGGGAATGGGATTGGAAATAAATGAGTTGAATTTCCACCATTTTATTACCTAGGGAGGGTAGGTAATAAATGGGTGGGAATGGGAATAAGTAGAAAATGACATTTTTGTTATTCATGAAAAAAAAGGAGGAGAAAGATTAATAAGGGTAATTTTGTATTTTTGTTATTTATTCCCCATCTATTCTCATCCACTACCCAAACAAAGTATTGTCATATTTTTCTATATTCTCAACAATCAATTCCCAATCCCATTCCCGCATTTTAATCCCCAAAATCTCATTCCCACATTCCAAACGCCCCGCTAGAGTAATATATTGATCTAATACAAGTTAACTTTACCTTGAGCATCTCATGTTTTAAGTTATTGAGTTGAAAAACAAATACTCTAAATAGATTTACACCTAACATCTGTTACTAAAAATTTATGTATACATGATATATTTTGTTCTTTTTTTGCACTTGTTGATGAGTTGAAAACTACTCTTTTTTAAGAAAAAAAAACACTAGTTTCATGATTTAATATTTTTTTTTCTTGAAACTTGTATTAACATAAAAATAAAAGTTTCTTTATAATAAAACTAAGAATACAGAATCCTATCCAGCCAAAACTAGAGTAATCTAATTTGAGCACCAGAAATATGATATAAGAGTTAGTCCAGTTAGACATATGATACTATATTACTTCGTATATGCTTAGCCGCCAAAAGTACCCACCCATGGAACAATTGGATTACTAGCTTTAATATGCAAATCAAAATTATAATTTCATACTACACATCTACACCAACGCTATTTTATCTTATTATAGTGCATAATACTAGTGCTAAAAAAAACGCTACTATTAGAATGCCAATGAAAAGTCACAGCAAAACTATAATAATCTAACCAAATATCGGAAGCCTCACTATACTTTATAAAGAATCTCAATAACCTCAACAATCGAACTAATTCAGCAGAGATTAATTTTTCTTTTGCAACATCCAATAATTCCAATTCGTTACAACAACCCTAATAAGAAAATTGAAAAAATTTGCAAGAAACACACATACTTTGTCTCTGATTCCTGAAAGTCCTTTCAACGGAATAAATAATAGTACCCAAATTGTAGCAATTGAAATCTACAAGCAAAATTGGGAAAATTAGAAAATCAATATTAGAATACCTAACTGCAATTAAGGGATCCCAGCATCAATGATTGAACAACTGAAAAACTTAAGGTAGAAAAAGAAATTTTAAAGGTTGAAGGAACTTCTGCTTATGTTTTAGGTTTTTCTTTTTTTTTTTNTTTTTTTTTTTTTTGTCAGACTAGAGGGAACATAAGAGTGTAAGTATAATTTAGTGGGAACTTTTTATTTTAGGCGGCTATTTTTTTTATTTAAGGCGGTTGTTTTAATTTTGTTAAAAAAAATTTAGGTCATTGTTTTTAAATTTAAAAAATTTCACATACTAGTATGTACAAATGTACTCCATGATGAAAGGAATCCCGACTAATATATACTTGCTACAAAATGCTTTGTGGCTAAATCGAATGTTTGCCACAAATATTTTTTTGTTGTGGCAAAATATATCTATAAAACAAAAGGAATTATTGTGAAAGCTATTATCTCGTGGAAATTGCACAATTTTAAAAATCCCGTGCAATAAATCATGGCACAAGTATTAAATTGTAGTAGTGCAACTTCATCGACTTTACTTTTTAGTGCAATGCGTAGAGACGGTATCTCTAGCTCTACAGGTTGTACGACATCCATTCCATAAACCAAGGAGAATGGCGTATTTTCTGTTGATGTACGAATTGACGTGCGATAACCCTATAGTGCGAAATGGATTTTGTCAGGCCAATCCTTGTAATTTTCTGTCATTTTCTCGATAATAGTCTTTAGATTTTTGTTAGCCGCCTCAACTGCTCCATTTGCTTGAGGTCTTTAAGGGGAAGAGTGATGATGTTGAATACAATATTTTTGTAACAATTCTTCACATTCTGCTTGAAAGTGAGTTCCATTGTCACTTATCATTTCATGTGGCACTCCATATCGACAAATAATATTCCTTTCGATAAAGAGTGTTACATGTTTTGCAAAGAGTTTAGCATATTACCGTGCTTCAACCCACTTTGTGAAGTAATCAATTGCTACTAGGGTGTATTCGTGACCTCTTGTCCCAGGAGGGGTGATTTTACCAACAATATCAATTCCCAATGTATAGAATGGCCATGGTGAAGTGTAGGTGTAGAGTAGAGACAGAGGAATATGTTGTAAGATAGCGTAAATTTGGCATTTAGGACATCTTTTTACATATTAATGACAATCTCTATTCATGGTAGTCTAATAATATCCTTCTCGCATTATCTTTTGGACTAGCATTTTGCCATTAGCTCTTTGGCTTCCTTTTTCCCTACACATAAGAGAGCTCGAACCTTAGGTACCCTTTCGTGTAACTCTTTGTCTATGAGTACGTATTGAGAAGCCAAGAGTCTTAATGCTCGTTTTGCTCTTTTGTCGGCATGAGGAGGATATTCTCATTTGGTGATGTAATTGAGTATATCCGTATACCACGGTTCTTCTTCTTCTTCTTTTTCATCTTGGACTACTTCATCATCTTCTATGGCTTGAATGTAAGTTGGTTTATGCCTTTTTTTATGGTTAGAGGCATTTGCTCGATTTCCATAGGAATCCTAACCATTGAGGCAAATCTTGCCAAGGCATCGGCAAATTGATTTTCCTCTCTAGGTAGATATGTGTATTCTACCTTTTCCAACTGGTTGGTGAGAGTTTCCATATAAGTTTGGTAAGGGACTAGACTTTCACTCCTTACTTTCCATCTTTTAGAAATTTAGTTGCTGATCAAGGAAGAGTCTCCGAATATTCGTAATTTCTTTACTCCCAATGCCAAAGCTGTTTTGAGGCTTACCACGCATGCTTCGTATTCAACAGCGTTGTTGGTAACGTCGAAATCTAGCTTTATCAAGATTAGAACATGCTCTTCTTTAGGTGATACTAATAGTACTCCAACACAACATTCCTTTTGGTTTGAGGCTCCGTCGAAGTATAAAGTCCAAGTATCATCTTCTGTGACCATCAAGTCTTCATCTGAAAATTCATTGTCATGTACTGACGTCGAATCTTCTATTCGGAAATCTGCTAGGAAGTCTGAGACCACAGATCCTTTGATAGCCTTTTGAGGCATGAATCTTACATCGAATTAGGCTAAATTGACTATCCACTTTGAGATGCGCCTATTGAGTGTAGACTTTTCGAACAGATACTTAAGTGGATCCAATCGAGAAACTACAAAGATTGTATGAACGAGTGTAATGTCCTAGCTTGGTCATGGCCCATAGTATTGCGAGGCATAATTTCTCGAGCGGTGTGTAGCGTACTTCATACTCGAGCATTTTCTTGCTTATATAGTAGATTAAATTTTATTTTCCTTCTACTTCTTGTGCAAGCATAGCCCCCATTGTCTCCTTGGTGACTGTTAAGTACAACCTAATAGGGTTCCCTGGAAGCGCTGGTCCTAATACGGGATGATTTGCGAGATAGGCTTTGATCTTTTCAAGTGCTGGTCCAAATTATTGGCACGTTCTTTTTTAGCTTCTTGAATATTAGTTCACATATCGTTGTTAGCTTCGATATGAATCTACTTATATATTACAACCAGCCAATAAATCCTCAAATTTGTTTCTCGGTTTTGGGCGGTGGCATTGACATGATCGCCTTGATCTTGATTGGGTCTATCTCTATTCCTCTAGAGCTTATGACGTATCCCAAGAGCTTTCCTGAGGTGACTCCAAAAGCACACTTATATGGATTCAACCTCATGTTGTATTCTCTTAGCCTTTCGAAGAATATTCTTAAGGCTACTTGATGTCCTGGGCGATCTTTTGATTTCATGATCATATCATCCACATATACATCAACCTCTTTGTGCATCATATCATGGAGTAGGGCAGTTGCTGCTCGTTGGTAAGTAGCACCCTCGTTTTTCAACCCTAATGGCATTACTGTGTAACAGTAAGTACCCCAAGGTGTTATGAACGTCGTTTTCTCCATGTCTTCTTCTGCCATGAGAATCTGGTTGTATCCCGCGTATCCATCCATAAATGAGAGAAGGGCATGGTTTGCTGTATTATCTACTAAAATATCGATGTGTGGTAAAGGGAAGTCGTCCTTTGGACTTGCCTTATTTAAATCTCGATAGTCGACACACATTCTTACCCTTCTGTCCTTCTTCGGAACTAGGACCACATTTGCTACCCATTCGGGGTATTTGGATACCTTGATAAAACCTACTGTAATTTGCTTTTGAATTTCTTCTTTTATTTTAAGAACTACGTCGGGTTTCATTCAACGCAGCTTTTGTTTTACAGGTTTCATTCTCGGAATTAGTGGTATAGTGAGTTGAGCTATTTCTTTATTAATGCCTGGCATATCTTCATATGACCAAGCAAATACATCGATAAATTCTTTGAGTAAATTAATTAAATCGGTTCTTTCTTGTTTATTAAGCATTAATCCGATTTTAACTTCTCTTTTAATGGTTGAATCATTTAAGATATCAACCGTTTCAGTATCCTCAATTACCGGTGTTTTATAGCTTTAATAATTTCTTTGTCATTTTCATTGTTAGTTAAGCAATGTTTTGTCATTTTGGGTTAATGAAAAACACGAGGAGTAAGAGGAAGAAGATATATTATTAAATTCAAAAACCATTACATTGAATAAAGAAATGTCCTCAGGGACTTGATTGCTAACTATCCTAAGAGTAGATGCTAAAATAGAAAAAGGAGAAGAAGAAAGAGGTGCTACAGCTAAGGACTTAGGAGACTCTACAGAAAAAGACTCTGACTCAGATGACTCTTCAAACATTTGTCCTTGCCCAGTTGTTATTGATATTTTTCTTGCACTCGGAGTAATCAACTTGCACTAAACCCTTCCCTGAAGTGATGAGCTTCGAAGGGTCAAAATTCTCGCTTTGTAGGACCGTTTGAATGAGCGAGCAATTATCCTCTATGTATTTTGGCTCATCCTTTTCACACCCAAAGGGTAGTCCCATGACATTAAAGTCAAAGCATGGGGGTTCTTTCTCCTTGTGAATAGGAGTTGGGATCTCATCTAGAAAGTAATAATCCAGAAAGATTTCGAACCCAAGTTGCCTTATGTCGTTTACAACGAAAGGTTGGGAAATTCATAGCATGGATAGTCCTCTCCTTCTCTTATGAACTGTCCATTGAGAGTAACAGGGTAGTAGTTCATTGGGATTGCTTTCTTTTTGGTGCGAGCAATCCTACACGCCTTAGATCTTTCCTGGGCTCGCTTAAGATCTTCCCCAGTTGGTTTGAAACCAAGTCCAAAAGTATCTAAATTAAGGAGGCAAGGTAATTCCATTTGTTTTAATATCTCCATTTTCTTTCCTAGGGTCATTCTCGGAAAGTGTCCCTGTCTCTTGAGAATAACATTTACCATCATATTAGAGTGAGGGTCGTGACAAAGAGGGGTCATTTCATCCTCCTTGATTAAGGAGACCTCTTCATTAAACCCCCACAGGTCTTCATCATTCTCATCATGCTTCACATTAATGATTGGATTTTTAATGGATTTAATCCTCATAGGTGAAGCATCGATTGGAATAGGGATCCCTCCAACTGTAGCTTTTACTTGCTGGTGAAGAGATGAAGGGATGGCCTCGAGGTCATGAAGCCAAGGTCGTCCCAACAATAGGTTGAAGGAAAACTTAATATCTACCACTTGGAAGGTGGTGGCATAGTCTATTGCTCCCGCCGTTACGTTCATGGTGAATTTTTCAAGTGCTAGACAATGAGTATTGTCGTAGTCTCTTATTCCTTGTGTTGGCGAGGTTAAATCTTCATCCCTTATGTTGAGCATCCTCGCAATTCTAAGTGGATAGACATTGATTGCCGATCCATTATCTACAAGACTCATTGAGACATTCATCCTCTTGCAGACTACTGTGAAGTTTAAAGCCTTGTAAGGCTAGTCACCTTCTAGATGTAAATCTTTGTCAGAAAAGGTGATCAAGTTGATAGGACTAGGGAGATCACTCGTAAGGAAGTTAGCCAACCTCTCAAGAGTGGTTGGGAGTCTATCCCTATCTTATCCAGGGCATTCATTACTGCCAACCTATGTTCTCGGGATGTAGCTAGAAGTTTCCATACATTCATTTTGACCATAGTCTTCTTGAATTGTTTGACAACATTGTTTTCCTCTATAATTGGTATGGGAACTTGTTACATGGTAGGAGTAGGTTGTGTAAATATGCGAGGTTGCATTCTCCCAGATCTTGTGAGGACGTCTATGGGTGAATCTTCTTCATCCCAAAAATCACTTATTGGATATACGACTAAAAGTGGAGGTTCTTCTATATCCTAGAGATAGACGTCTTCATCATTGCCGTCCAAAACCCCATTGATGCTAATATCTTGTTCTTGTGGGATTTGAACTAGCTTCTTGTTATCAATCATCTTCTGAATTAAATCTTTGAATTTAAAACAGTTCTCAATGGTATGTCCCCTGATTAATGGTATGGACAGTAGAACCTATTTATCCTCTTTAACGACTAAAATGGTCTCGGTTCAAGAGGTTTGACCTTGCAACTCTCATAGAGCATTTTGAGCATATTAGCGTAGGAAGTACCAATTGGAGTGTAGGGCTTGCTACTCTTTTTGGGTGTGTCAAACTTTGAGAGAAAATGGTTTCTTCTCCATAGGTGGAACTTTAACATGTTTGCTTTGAACCACCTTTTCTTGTTTCTCTGCTAATTCAATAGCTTCACGTAACAAGTCTATTCCCTCCCACATTGATCGTATGAGAATCCATACTTCTTCCTTAGTTTCAGGTTCTTGTTCAGAAGGAAAATCACTCATGGCATAGAAAAAGGTTTCCTCCTCTTCTTCGATAGCATCAATTTCTTCAACTGGTTTGATGGGGGATGATGGATCAACATGGTTTTCCTCATTAGAGATAGCCAAAGAGTCAAAGAGAGGTGCGTTGTTAATACTTGGTTTCTTGCTTGCAACGGGCAATGGAAGCTTGTTGTTGTCAATCAAGTCTTGGATAGCTTCCTTAAGCTTCCAACAATTCTCAGTGAGATGGCCCCTACCTTAGTGATACTTGCAATGTGCGTTGGGGTTCCAGTTAGCTGTCCTCTTTTCAACAGGTGGATCCCCGAATGGTCCAATAGGAGTTATAAGACCTTTTGCAATCAGTCGATCGAATACGGTGTCATAACTTATGCTAATAGGAGTAAAGCTCCTCCTATATGGTATCTTTTGTCCTTGGTTGTTCAAAGCAAGGACTTCACTCCAATTAAAGGTGCTAACATTATTTGAGTGGGTGGTTTTGGAAGAAAAAAAGGATTTTCGTTCTTCTTGCCTTTCCAGCCACTGTTATAGTTATTATTAGCAGCTTTTTGTTTAGCAAGGTCGTCTTCAATGTTAATCCCAATATCATAGATGGCCTTGAAAGTTTGTAGATTGTTTTGATACTTAAAATGCTTGGAGTAATTTTCTTGGAGGTTCTTAATGAACATCCTCACAGATTCCTTTTCACTTGATACTTCAATCATCCTAGCAGAGGTTTCTCTCCATTTATAAAAGAAAGAAGTGAAACTTTCATTCTCTTTCTGTTTAAGTATTTCAAGTTCCTTATGATCAGTTTCAACTTGAATATTGCATTTATACCTATCAATGAAAGCGTTTACAATTGATTCCCAAGTAGAGGTTTTCTCTTTGTCAAGAAAAAAGAACCATTGTTAGCAAACGGTTTCAAGAGATAAAGAAAATAAAGAATGAAATACTTTTATATCAATCCCCTTAATATTCATTATAGTTTCAAAGGCTCTAAAATGAAAATAAGGGTTATCAGTTGCCTTAAACTTTGGGATGTCGTTTGCATTGAACTTATGCGGAAGAAGCTCCTTGTCCACCGAGACCCCTTGCGAGCTAATTCCCTGGAACCTGTAATCATCAGATATCTTGCTCAAGCTCTCTTGCATGAGCTCCATTTATTGTTGCTTCATTGGTTCATTGATTTGGAGGGTAAAAGTCTTTAGCAACTCAGTAACACCAGCCATTTGCTTCTTGAGTTCATTGACTTCTTTTTTACTCTCCATTATCTTCTTAGCTTTTCTTTTCCGACCGATTGGTTTATCAAAAATTTGTACTTGAACGAAAAGGTTGTCTCTGGTCAAACGTTCTTCCTTTCTTTACCACGCGCTGTAAATTAAACCATTTTACTTATTTTAATGACTTGACTCAAATTGACTTTGACTTTACGAGTTTATAAAGAAAAAGAAAAAAGACAAAAATAGGGTGTATATTTTTGGGAATCAAGTATATGGGTTCAAACAAGTGGTTTAATTAGAGGATTAATATCCGACTTACCCCCGTAAAAAAAAAGTGACAGAAAACACGCGCATATGAGACTCTCTAGACATGGTCAAAGTGTACATCCATATTAGTGTGTGCTTTATTTGTGAGTGCACGTGACATGCTTTGACTCTTATATAAGACCATGGGACTAAGTGCTTAAACTCAATTAAGGACTAAATAAGGTTACTGTCATTAACAAAATAACAAAACTGATTAATAAACTGTTTAATTAGACTCGTCGTGGTGACTCGAGCAAAATTCTGAATTGTCGCCAAAGCAACAAGACTGTCGCCACACACTGCAATGTAGCGCCAGACAACAGAGTTGTGGCTCGGCGTTACACAGCAGCGTTTGGCGCTGAAGCCCAAATTTTTGCGCCATTACTGGAGTATTAATCTGGGATTGCTTTCAGTATTTTTACTCTACGGGACAGGCCTAAAGTCGTACTAAGTCAATTCTGATAAAATTATTAAATTTTAAATACTCAAATTAATTAATTAATTAATTAGGCAAAGTTCTTTTAGTCATTAATTAGTTTATTTAAGCTTAAACACAAGTCAAACAAATGGTTAGGAAAAACACATAGAGTATTCACAACAAATAATGCACAAGTAGTCAAGTAGGCATAATATGATGCAATGAGTTTGCAACCTAATGATGGCTCTAGTTCTCTAAAGTTTGGGATATGGGTTAGTCAAATAGGGTCCATGGTTATGAGTCCAGATGCACCGCGCAGAAGCTTTACCTTTGGAAGGGTTGGCGCGAGTGGATGGGACCCGCGAGTTAAACTCGCTTCCATGGTTTGGTGAATTCAACATTCTCGAATGTACCCTATGTTGCTCAGAGCGTTCAATCAAGTAGATGGAGCATAAATTCCCAGAGGGTTATGTCCGTATGAAGAACACATATGGGTTTCAAAAAAGTGAGAAAAACTCAATCAGGAAGTAGAATCGAGCCAACAGTGCTAGAACTGGTCGAAAAAAGAACTCATATTTCTAGCTCAGTATTGGAAGAAACGCAGCGCCATCCAACAGGGAATATCGTCGCGATAAGAGCCCTGTTGCCTGGCGATAAAATTGTCACTCGGCGACAGAGCCTTATCTTCGGCGACAGGCTCTGTTTTCTAGACGTCGGTTCCTACATGCATAAGCAGCTTTCTATATTCTTAAATTTTCCAGTTTTTCGCAGCATTATTTCGATTCTAGTTGTGAAAGATATTCCTCAAATTTCCTACGTGTAAAAATACTATGTTTTTTGACTCATTACAGATGGTCTTCCAATGAGAACCTCTTTTTTTATGCATATGACAATAATGTTAATCAAAATTCACACATGAAATACTTAGAACTTTTCGAGTCTCATCCATTCATTCTAAATCATTGCTGAAATAAATTTCAGGAATTAAAATAGAAATCCTCCCCAGTGTAGTCGCCAAAAACTATAGGGGATATATATTTCAAGCATTACCCCAAACTTGAACCCCATTGTGATCATACACTTAAGCATGGTGGCGTCCAAAGGGAAGGAAGCTAGAGCAAAAGAGTTGCCTACAAGTTTTAGAAACTTGTAAACCGTTCACAGGGTGAAGGTTACACCCCTTAACGATCCATGAGATCGTAAACTCCAATAGGTCTTGAACCATGACTGGAAGTTTGGGGATGAAGGTAAAAATTCTACCTAAAATAGATTGAACCTTCCCTAATAATAGGCCTCTACTTTATTCTTCTCGTATTCATGTGTGCTTTCTTACTAACATGTAATCAATAGGTTTACCCTAAACCTGTTTAATCTATTTTGGTTGAACATTAATGCACAAATAAAACTATTGTTGGTGATCACTTGATTTATAATCAAATTAACCCTAAACAAGATTATTAGTTATCATATTAAGTGTGATTATAAGTACAAATTCCCTTTAAACATGCATAAAAGGTGTGATCAAGCAATAACAATAAATATAATCAAGCAACAATAATCATCATAATAATAACAATAATCATAATATTAATCATGTTAAAGCATAATAATAGCAAGATCCTAGGCATGATACTAACAAGATTAATAACAAACCCTAGCATGTTACTAAACATCAAAGATCAAAGCTTTAATTCTAACATTATACTAACATGCTGTTAGGAAAGAAAATAGGAAGCATCACAAAAATCATAATTGACATTATATTCTTTACCCTAAACATCATACTAAGGAAAGCATCCTAACATGATACTAGGGAAAACATACTAACATGATACTAGCAATCAAAATAACAATCTAAACATAATTTCTATAATAAAGCAATTAAAGTACTTACTTGGATGCCTCGTACCTCTTTCTAATAATAAAATACACACGTTATTAACTTCAAGGAAAATATAAAATCAAAGCAATTAAATTAAATAATTGAAATAGAGATTTGGGACCAAACCCTCAGAAATACCAAACCTTTCACGTCTTGGGCGAATTGAAGGCAACTTCAAATTGGGCTAGGTGTGTCTAGATCTTCTGAATGAGGAATTTTGTTTGTAAAAAGTTAGTTTAGAATAAGAGAAAGAGAATCAAGAAATTCTTTATGAGAGTTGGTGATTAAAAATAGAGGTTTAAGGACGCTATATAAAATGAAAATAATCTGGAATAGATAAAAAAGAACTGGAATTTTAAGAGGAATAAAACACGACGTTGGCACCTCTGTCGCCGAGAGACAAGCTTGTTGCCAAGCGACATCCTGGTGTGCGGCGCTGCAGGCAATTTTCCCACAAGTTTTCATAGTTTTTGATAGAATTAAGCATAAAAGTTCGTACGAGGGGTAAAATCGTAATTTCATTTAAAACACTTCTTTTATTCCAAATAAAACTCATAAAACTCAATTATCAATCCTAATCACATTATGATTCAAAAGAACCTTTTAGAAGATTCTAGAAGACTATAATCAATCTTAATTGCATTAGGAATGATAATTCATAATAGGCCCTCCTCTAGATCATTAGGCCGCATAAAAAGATCAAACCGGGCCTCGTTTAGCAATTTGGCCATAACTTCCTCATTATTCATCGGAACTAGGCTTATAATATATCGTTGGAAAGCTCTTTTCATACCCGATCCAACTACACTATTATTGGACCCTTTCCATGGACAAAAGTAAATTGGATTGGCTATTTTCATAAAATAAGTTTTCGAAACCCGAGAGAAAGAAGAGAAATAAAAACTAACCGCAACACTAGACTTTCCACACTTTCACTTCATTCGATTATGATTCGACGTGAAAGGTATTCATCACTAGGTTTGGTTTTGGGGAGACACAAATGGGTGACTACACCGTAGAACCTGAGGAGATCGTTTGCGGCGACTAGGCTCCCCCTCGTCTGAGTCTCTATGCCCTGTGTCTCTTATCCCGTTACCGTGTAACGGCTTTTCTTTGCGTTACACGGCTTTTTTATCAAGGCGCGTTGAATATTTCAGCAAAAAAATATCCCGCGCCACGGGATTCTCCACCGTCTAACAGGGTCTGACACCATGTCACAGGAATTGTCCACTTGATGCGGTGCTCACCTGTGTGTCCTGCACGCTCTTTAAACCTCCTGGCGAATATTTTGGCATCTTTTACCAAGTTGGAATGATTTTTCGCAACTTTTGGACACTTATATTCTTACCGGAATTATTCGGAAAATTCTAATTGATATTTAAAGGGTTCCAAATTTACCGATTTACCCCTAATAAGCATTAGGGTTGCATTTTCGACACTTTAAACACCTAATATGGTCGGATAGTCGACTTGAAGGTAAATCATATGTGGCCCACGTTTGAGGATAATCGAACCATCATACACTTGCAAATTTCATTCGACAAGTCTTTTCCTCAAGCATGGAAAATTGTCGGTCGTTATCACTTGTCAAAGTAAAGAAGTCAGCGATTATATCAGTTGTCGGTTTTCCTCAAGCATGGAAAACATTATCGGTGGATATTTCTTCATGTATAGAAAACCGCTAAGTCGGCTTTCCTCAAGCGTGGAAAGCATTATCGGTGAATTTTTCTTCAAGTATAGAAAACCGCCAAGTCGGCTTTCCCCAAGAATGGAAAGCATTATCGGTGGATTTTTCTTCAAGTATAGAAAACCGCGAGGTCAGCTTTCCTCAAGTATGGAAAGCATTATCGGTGCAATTCTTCAAGCATAGAAAAACGCCAAATCATATGTCGACTTTCGTCAGGCATGGAAAGTATCATCCGGTAGGTTTCTTCATGCTTAGAAAGCTACCAAAATCATAAGTCGACTTTCCTCACGCATGGAAAGTGTTTCAGCGAAATATCATTCGGTGGATTCCTTCAAGCATAGGAAGCTACCAAACTTATTTGTCACTGATACACTAGTGTCAAATAAGCATTGTATCCCTTTACTCTTTTAACTGTAGAACTAACATTTTTCTATAGGTATCGGCGTATACAGAGTGATTAAGGATCGCAAAACGTCTTAAATCATTCTCCGTCCCTATCAACTACTTTGACTATCGTTTTCAAAACTTACGTTTCTACAAACTCAGTCAAAGTGGGGGCTTCTGTAGACACCTAAAAATTTTCCCCGAAACCAACCCGATGATGAACAATCTTTAACCGCCATTATTGGTCGGGTTCAGTATTTAATCCCGAGAGTGCTTAAAAAATCGTATTTAATTAAATTCAGTTTTTAATAGTCCATGGATCAGTCTTGATGTTTAGTCAAAGCATAGTTTATTTAAAATTTTGGCCCAATCCTTTTTTATTTATTTTATTTATTTTTTTGCCCCAAACCTTTTAATTTTATTTATTTTATTTATTATTTTGGCCCAATTAATATATAATAAATAAAAAATGGCCCGTAATTATCAATCAGCACTTAAAAAGGCTGAATGAAATTAGGGCAAAAATGTATTTAGACGGAAAAATGGACGCAGAGTCTGCCGCGTCACGGAAAAATGCACCGCCTTACGGGGATCACCTCCGCGCCACGGTGTGATTTCCTGTGACACGGTGCAAGTGCTGTGACACGGGGGAGCTTCGTGTCCTTTCCGCGTAAACCCTTCACGCGTTTTATCTCTCGTAATCAAATTATTTCCCGCGTCACACAATATTCCCCCGTGTCACGGGATTTTCTGCCACGTTGCGACAATCCTTGCCGTGTTGCGACATTATTTTTTTGGGTTATTATCATTTTAGGGTTTTGTGTGTTCCCTCTACTATTTTTTCCTATACATACCCCCTCATTTCTGATGTACAGGGCATGAATTAACTCACTTTTCTCTATTCTATGCTCTAGCCTAAACACTAGCCTACCCTTCTATAGACACCTACAAATGTCTCCCCAAAACTAAACCCAATGATGAACACCTTTCACCTCCATTATTGGTTGGGTTGAGTATTTAATATTTGGAGTGCTTAAATCCATGTTCTATCCAATAATACATTTCATAAACCAATCCATTTCCTAGCTCATTTCCCTAAACTATAACTTGTTATCCACTTTTCGTGTCCACATCGCAAAACTGAGAGAAACAGATTTTTCGGTATTATACTTTTTATCAAATTATTATTTGGTTGGATAGGCCTTAAAATAAGCTTTCCAACCATATATTATAAGCCCAATTCCGAGCTATAACGAAAAATATATGAGCAAAACACTAAACTCGGCCCAAAACCGATATCCTTCAACTAAAACGGACATATTGCAAAATATACAAATGATTTTGTCCCGATTCTAATTCGGTTGAAAATTAGACTTGATAAGCTTTACAATGATATATTATATGCCTTATTCCAAGTTATAGATAAAAAGTTATCGTAATTTTAAAAACGCGTAAAAAAAACTTGAATTGCCGCGCAAACAACATACATG
This sequence comes from Chenopodium suecicum, assembly GCA_001687025.1. Taxonomy (NCBI): domain Eukaryota; kingdom Viridiplantae; phylum Streptophyta; class Magnoliopsida; order Caryophyllales; family Amaranthaceae; genus Chenopodium; species Chenopodium suecicum. The sequence goes on along the minus strand of MATQ01000683.1, from coordinate 85,216 downwards.
TCGCGTCACGGGAGATGATGACGTGGCATGGGGCATGTTACCATGACGCGGGATTTTCCAACGTGTCAAGGTGCTTTCCCGTGTCTTTTCCGCATTTCTTTCACACGCGCTTAAGAATTTGGACGCAAAAACTGCACCTTATCACGGGAAAAAGTGTCGGGCCACGGGAAATATTGCCGCGTCATGGCATATTTTACCGTGTCACGGTGCACATCCCGTGACATGGGATTGCTCTGTGTTTTCTCCGCGTAATCCCTAAACACTTTTTTATCCTTTGTAGGTTTGTTTCTGTCCCGCGTCACACTAAAGTGTACCGTGTCACGGTGCATTTTGTCGTGTCACGATGCATTTAACCGTGTCGCGGCATTATTTTTTAGGGTTTTTATCTTTTTAGGGTTTCGTGTGTTCCTCTGCTCATTTCCTCTAGAAATAAGACCCTCCTTTCTGCAGTTCGGGGCATCAAATCATTCTCTCTTCCTCTCTTTTACACCAAAAATCATTTTATTTTCTCTCTCCCATATTCTAAGCCTTAAACCTATATTCCTAATTACACCATTCTTCCCTTAAGCACTCCAAGCAGTCCATACTTAATCCGAGGTTCCGTCCTTAAACCAAGGCGTGAAAGGTACAAATAACTGAGCGTTTGGACCAAATCAAATCTACATTTATTTAATTTAATTTTCATTTGATTTATAATTTTTTACTGAAGTTACTAATAATTTATTCATGATTTAGCAATTTTAAGGAACGCGCGGAATGTGAGTAATTAATTAATTTAATTACTCTTATTTTATTTTAATATTGCAAGCATCATGATTAGGTTATTTTATATTTGATTTGACTAACGCTATTACTATTAAATTGCTTCCAATATTAGTGTTTATTTTATTATATTTATTGATCACCATATTGCATGTTAAAGGGAATATGTAATTGAAAATCACGCCGAATAAAATAATTTAGACGACCGGTTAAGGTTCCTTTTTAATCTTGTTGTTTAATCAAGTGATCACTAATATTTTAGAATTAGATGTTTCATTAATATTAAACCAATTTACCATAATAATAGTTTGGAGTAAATTGAATCTTTGTTTGTATGCCTTTGAGATCGCAAGAATCACTTTTCACTATAAGAATCGAGTAGAAGCCAATACGGGCGAATGTGACTCCATGACTCACTTCGTACCATCATCCCCGATCCTCCTTTCGTGGTTCCAAACCATATCGAGTTAGTAATCTCATGGATTATGAATGGGGTGTAACCTTCACGGGTCAAACATTGTTGCCTTTCGTTGTCCCTTTATTCGTGGTTGTCTTTAATGATCCGTGAACGGTTTACAAGTTCCTTAATAACTTGTTGACGGCTCCTTACTTTCCTTGTCCCTAATCGTTGTCCTTAATCGTATATGTAAATTCCCACTTCCTATGAGTGCCAAGAATATTCACAACTGTAGACATCTACTTTTGGCCTCCTGTCTTGACAGGAAGTGCAATGACAATAAATAAAACCATCTTTGTGTTGGATCGAAGTGAAGAACGCATATGGATAACTGGTTAAGCCATAAAACACAAAAGACTAGCCCAAATTAAAGAAAAAGCTAAAACAAAGGTCCAATTAAATAAACCCGATCATAATTAGGCTTAAGCCCGTGCTTAAACCCTAATAATGACGGATTTAGGAGCTCCTAGGTTAAAACTTAGTGCTGCCGCAGAAAAAGTCGCGCGCATCTCATGAAGTTGCGCTGGGCTGCCGCGCGCAACTAATTCAGTTGCGCACGACACCCAGCGCAACTTCCAGAGTTTCGCTGCGGAAGATTAAGAATTATTCGGAATTATACGGAAATTATAAAATCGAATCTTACCATAAAGCCGCGCGCAAGACAAATAGTTGCGCTGCACATAGCAGCGCAACTCTATAACTTGTGCTGGGATGCCACGCACAACTTCATATGTTGCGCACAACAACTGTTGCGGCAGAATGCTCAAAACCCTAAACCTAATCATTCCCTATAAATACGATCTTAAACCGAGGCTTGAACAGACAGAAATTAACCTAAAACTCTGGCAAAATAACTTGTGAACTTGTGCAACCTAGCCCTCTTGTCCTGAACACTCACCCTTTCGATACATTGTTACTACGGTGGAGGTTCTCCAACAAGAAGGAGTCCATAAGTGTTCTAAACGGAGATCTTGCAAAGAGAAGTGGTAAATTCCCGAGCACTTAGTTAAATCACATTCTTGTCTTGTTTAAAAGGACTTTAATTAATTAATTAGTGTTGCTTACTCACCTTTAAAATAATTAATTAATCAATTCCACATAGTATCTTGCATTAAATAAAGATTAGAATTGAATTAAATAATTGTTGTTTGATCACTTAAGCCAAGGCGAATCTTGTTTATTTATTGTTCTTTCACGAATATTATTAAATAAGAATAACTACTTTTGCAATGTAATTCCTATGTGATTAATGCTTGTAAATAAAACTAACTAACATAGTTTTAGGTATTACGTTGCATATATTGTTTGGTGATGAAATTGTAAAAAAGGAAGAGCTAGTAGAGGCCGTACTGGGGCTAAGATGACGATTCCCCTCTAAAAGGAACGTTATCTTAGTACCCTCGCTCCCGAACTTATTTCTATTTATAGACCAATCTGGGCATGGGTAAACGTATTATTTGTGCTAATTATTCCATGAATTCCACATAGAAGAAAGGCATGAACGAGGTTTATGAGTTTTTCCTAAAACTCATTGGCGACTCCTACTTGTTTCTTATAAAAAAGCGTGATGATAGAATCAATTCTAATTTAAGGTCCCCCAAACAGTCAGGAATTCAAATCCTACTACACCCTAACAAGTGTAAAGTCCTAGGCTTTTAAGTGGCCAAGGGCATTTAAGGAGAGTACCCCTTACGATGGGATCACCCTCCTTACAGTGTCGACTCCACTGAGGACTTAGAGGTCACATGATTAATTCGTAGTTATGGACCAAGGTATCCAACAATAGGTTTCCTATGGGTTGTAACGAGAATTAACTTGGATAATCTCTAGTTAGAGAGCGAGACTTGAACGCATAATATTTTCCTTTTGCACAAGAGTAAAAACCAAACAAGCAACATTGCATCATGTATAAGCATAGAACACTTAATCCATTGGGGATTGGCTCATTAACTAGGGGTCGCCAACACTAGGCGTCTATCCCGAAATCAATAACAATCATCCCACCCATATCACCAACAAAATGTTGGGAGAGCGAAGTCATGGGTCAACACATTGAGTGATTGATTTATGTGTCGTTTCTTAAGGTATGGTACCTTTGGACACCCAAGCCTTTTTTTGACCTTAGAACGGCATCGCGTGAATCTTGACTTATGACATGCTTATGTGATTATGTGTCTATGTGCAACGTGTTAGGATAGTCTTCTTTTCATTTTTTTTAGCTTGGTCTAGGTTCCCAATTACGAAGTTGTCTCTTCGTGATTTAGTGTCATATTCAAAGGATAACATAAAAAAAAGGATCGAAAAAAAAACGCTCGAATTAAAAAAAAGAAATACGAGCAGGTGGCGCGCGCAACTCAAGAAGTTGCGCGACCCCTCCCAGCGCAAGTGATTTTGTTGCGCGCGACAACCGCGCGCAAATAAGTGACTTTCGCGCGCCCACTGGACGAGTCAATTTTGATTTCTCAAAAAATAAATTGACTCGTCCGAAAAATATCTTCATTGAAGAATTGTTAAGGGCGATGTTATCCGTTTGAATATATTTTGCGTCTTTTTATTTTTTTTATTTTTTTAAAAAAAATAAACAAGCGTATCGATTTACTTATCCTTTCGTACTCCTTTAGGGCCGGTTTTCAAGCTTGGGAAAGAGGACCCCCGGGCACTCGCATTCTACGTTTACCACCCAAACATCAACCCCTTTCAAACCACTTTCCTTCGACAACTAATCCTAGTCTAACAACAATGACAACCGTCGAAGAACTTCAACAAGAGATTCTTTGTATGAGAGAGGAAAAGGCTCAAGAGGCCGGAGAGAGAAGAATTAAGAAGATGGAAAATGCTGAAAAGAAAAAAGTTGAAGCGTTAGCCTTACAAGAAAAGATGGAGCAATTATCCATCAAAGAAAAGTCGTTGGAGAAGCTAGTTCTTTCTTCTACAATGGGGAACAAGTACTTTGACGCATAAAAGTTTGCTCCTCCCCAAGGACTTGCTTTACCATAAAACTTCGTAGCTACGAACTTGCCAATATTTAAGATGACCAATAATCCACAAAATCATTTAATGTGTTTTACTGGCACTATGGCACTAAAGGGAGTTGATTTCAAGCTTTAAGCTTTGACTTTCCCTTTATCACTAGACCCAACCGCAAGAGAGTGGTACTATGAGCTAGATCCAAAATAAAAAGCAACATGGGAAGATGTAGTTTCGGCTTTCATCACCCAATATGAGAGTAACGTAGAGTTCAAGTCAACTTTACGTGAACTCGAGATGTTTAAGCAAGGCGACGATGAAGGCCTTCTGAACACGAGTTAGTACAAAAATTCAGTGACAACTGTCATGAAAAGTACAACAAACATCTACGTTACCTTGGTCTAGACACTTTTCAAAAGGTCTATTCTGTGGCTACTAGAATTGAAGATGATCTTGCTAAAGAAAAAGCAAACAAACCTCATTATCATCATCAACCAAAGAATAACTACAAGAAGGGGAATGATAATGCATCATCCTTTATTGACGTATTTGTGACTTCCACGCAATATAATAACACAAATCGATATGATGATCCTAGAAAAAGATGGACAAAAGAGAGAAAATTTACTCCATTTCCTGTAAGCTATAAAGA
>MATQ01000683.1:58152-74386 GCA_001687025.1 Chenopodium suecicum | reverse complement strand
AGGAATATCTTTCACAACTAGGACCGAAATAATGCTGCGCGAAACTGGAAAATTTTATCGAGCACAGAAAGCTGCTGAGGCATGTAGGAACTAGCGTCAGAAAACAGAGTCTAGCGCCACTGATTTGACTCTGTCGCCAGGCGTCAAAGCCAAATCGTTGGTGCCGGCCTCTGTTTGCTGATGCCAAATTCTTCCAATATCGAGCCAAAAATATGCGTTCTAATTTTGACCAGTTTTTAGCACTGTTTGCTCGATCCTACTTCCTTATTGAGTTTTCCTCACTTTTTTGAAACCAATATGTGTTCTACATATGGGCATAACCCTCTGGGAATTCATCTAATTCAATTACCTGATTGAATTCTCTGTGCAACAAAGGGTACATCCGAGAATGTTGAATTCACCAAACCATGGAAGCGAGTTTTTCTTAACTCGCGGTGTTCCATCCACTCGCGCCAACCCTTCACGGTTAAGCTTCCACGCGGTGCATCCGGAAATTTAACCATGGACCCTCATTGACTAACCCATATCCCGAACTTTAGAGAAATAGAGTCATGGTTAGGTTGCAAACTCATTGCATCATATTGTGCCTACTTGACTAATTGTTCATTATTTGTTGTGCATACTCTATGTGCTTTTTCCTAACCGTTTGTTTGAGTTGTGTTAAGACTAAATAAACTAATTAATGACTAAAGGACTTTGCTTAATTAATTAATTAATTTGAGCTAATAAAAATGTTTAAAATCGAGTCATAATTCTTTTGAGTCAACCCGGATTTTTATTCCCGTATACTACACAAGCGTCAGCTTGTTTCGGTTATAGATGGAGTTCTAGTAAGAACTACGAGTCGTACAACCTATGGATCTGTAGCCCCGAGTTTTATATTTAATTTGGCGTTGGTTTCATCCCAATCGAAGTCACAGATCAAAAGTTATGACTAAAATACCACAGCCTGTCTAGTTTAATGCATATACGTGAGATCTTAACTTAGTCTTTGTTTGAGTCTAGTCACATAGTCTAGCCACATGGTCTTACACACGAGTCTTAACATTTCACTTGCACTCACAATAAAGCACCCACTAATATGTATATAATTCATGACCATGTCTTAGGTTCATGCATGAGTCGGGTTTTTCCGTCATTTAAGTTGGGGGTACAGTCTATTCCTAATTTCTTCATAACATCTTTATTCACATCATAACTTTCATTCTTTGTACTTTCTTCCATCTTTGCATGTTGAATAGAGTTAAGTCAAATAATTAACAATGAATATCCCTAATTTTCCTTTCCACAGTACTTGGTCAAGGAGAGAAGGGCGATTAATCAAGGACAACCTCTTTGTTCATGTCTTACTTTTTGACAAACCAATTCGTCAAAAGAGGAAAGCTAAGAAGATAATGGAAACTCACGAAGAAGTCAATGAACTTAGGAATCAATTAACTACCATGAATGAAGCATTAAAGGCTTTAACCCTCAAAATTGATGACCCTGTGAAGCAACAATAAATGGACCTTATGCAAGAAATCTTGAGCAAGCTATCTGGCGAATACAAGTTCCAAGGCGTTAAGGAAATTCTTCCGCATAAGTTCAATGCCACTGACATCCCTAAATTCAAGGCAACAGATAACCCTTACTTTCATCTAAGAGCTTTTGAAACAATAATGAGCATTAAGGGTATCGATAAGAAAGCCTTTCATTCCTTGTTTTCTTTATCTCTTGAAACCGTTTGGTCAACAATTGTTCTTTTCCCTTGAAAAAGAGAAAACCTCTACCTGGGAGTCGATAACAAACGCTTTCATAGATAGATATAAGTGCAACATTCAAGACGAAATAGACCACAGACAACTTGAGATGTTAAAACAAAAGGAAAACGAAGGATTCACTTCTTTCTTCAACAAATGGAGGGAAACTTCTGCTAATATGGTTAAGGTTCGTACCAAAAATGATTCTGTAAGGATGTTCATCAAAAACCTTCAAGAAAGATATGCAAAGCACTTAAAATACCAACACAAATTGAATACCTTCAAGGTTGTTTATAGTATAGGCATTGACATTAAAGATGACCTTCTGAAAGATAATAGTGCGAGAGGAAAGAAGAACGACCATCCTTCTTCTTCCTCTCCCATTAACGAGGTACATTCTATGAATGCCTCTAAATCACGAATCCAAAGGTTGAAAAGAGTGTTCACTCCACTTGCTATGAGTTATGAAACAGCTTTCGAAAAACTACACCACAAAGCACTAGTCATGCCCATTGGACCTATCAAGGATCCAGTTCCAGAAGCCATGCCACCTAAGTGGGATCCTAATAAGCACTGCAAATATCACCAAGGAAAGGGTCACGACAATGAGGAGTGTTGGAAACTCAAAGAAGCTATTCAAGATCTGATTGATGACAATAAAACTTTCGAGATTCTAGCCATCGCAGAAGATCAAACATCCTTCGATCCTTCACTCCTTATCACTCCTGTAGGTGAGCCCATGTTTGAGATATCTTATATAACCTCTCTTGATGAAGTGGCCATGATTGAGGAGGATGAAAGTCTTTTCTTAGATAATACCAGGGAAAACTTGTCAAGTCTAAAAGAAGACGTTCAAAAACTACAAGATGTCATAGACATGCTCTTGAATATGGTAGAAGGATTAGCAAATTGGGTGATGTTTATTGAATAAAATTCTCACCAAGGATTTGATGAAAAACTCAATGCTCCTAAGCCACGGGCAAAACGGACCATTGAAGAATACACACCAATAGGAATGACTTACAATGAAGATTTTGACTGTCTTCACGATCAAGGTCTCATTCACCCCATTGGTCCCAGTGAAGACCCTCCGCCTGAAAAACGGTATCCCAATTGGGACCCAAAATCTTATTGCCGATACCATAGAGGTCGTGGTCACACCACCGAAGTATGTCTCGCTCTCAAAGATCGTGTTCAAGACCTCATTGATTCAAATCTCCACCATGTTCCTCCAAGCAACAAAAAGGCCAGAATTAGTAACAATAACAACATTGGCTGTAAAGGAAAGAAGAACGACTATCCTTCTTCTTCCGAAAACACCTACTCTAGTAACAGTGTTGGTACTTTCGACCTTAATGAAATCTTAGCCATGGATAATCGAGGATTTAGAAAGCAACTAAGAAAGGATTTCACCCTTATTTGAATTAGCTACGATGATGCTTTCGATCGACTCCATGCAAAGGGACTCATTACTCCTATTAGACCCATTCAAGATCCCCCACTTGAGAAGAGATTGCCTACTTGGAACCCAAATGTACGCTGCAAGTACCATTAAGGTAGGGGTCATACTACTGAGAGCTGTTGGAAACTAAAGGAAGCAATCCAATATTTGATCGACAATAACGGGCTTCCAATACCACTAGTCGGCAAGAACACCAAGTGATGATAAGCCAAGGGACAAGAGGCAAGCTTCAACGACAAGATTTCATGATCTTTTTTCTATTTTTTATTTACCCTTTCCCTAATAAGTCTAGCATAGGCACCTTTTTATCCTCCTTAGATTTATTTTGTAGGATCATTATTTCTTTTCCTTCAATAAAATGAGCATTTTATTTCCTTACATATGATCATCGCATCGCATTGCATTTTAATAAATTAAAAAAATAATAAAATCCATGCCAAACTAAGCACAAGGTATACCAATGATTTGAGGCACACCTTGTAGCCACGTCATATCACCTTTCACCCTTCAAATATGCAATCCTTTTTTTGGTAAATCACTTTGAGCCTCGTCTAACGATAGACCCTTCATTTTTTAACCCATATCTACCTAACTTTGGGATGGGATTGTATGCAACTTATGCAATTTTCATAAAAAGCTTGAGTGACTTTAATAGATTAAAATAGCAATAAATAAATAAATAATAATAATAATAATAATAATAATAATAATAATAATAATAATAATAATAATAATAATAATAATAATAAAAGTGTACAAAAGGGCAAGTGTTCCAATGTCTTTTACATGAACATTTCTTTGATATGAACACGTCTCAGATTGCGTCTCTTATCGAGTGCTCGGTACCGTGCCTGAGAAACATGAATGCCAAGTGATTGATAGACCGCATGATCGGGATTGCCCGCACTTATAAAAATAAAATAGATGCTAAAGCAAAAGAGAAAAGAGAGCTAAAAAAGAGTCAAAAGCCTCAAGCATAAAAATATAAAGATTCAAAAGCAAGGTTTCACACCTTGGGGGCTTATCGAAGGTCTTGAGCCTTTTATCCCCTTCTTCTTTAACCTTTAGCTTAATTACGTTACAACCTTTAAAAATACCTTTTTGAGATATACACACTTGTGCAAGGTTCAGCTAGAGCTACGTTCGGCCTGATTCCTAACGGATGCGTAGGCAACCTCACATCGAGGTGCGGCCGTTATAAAAAATGCATTAATATTTACATTCATAAATGATCATATCAAGAGATCCAATGCTCATCCCTTTTCACTTAGCGCTAGACTTGGGGGCTTGATCCCTACATCATTAGCTTACCTAGCCTAAGAGTCACCATCATTTGACTCTTCTTGAAATATCTTTGCGGTCTAACTTTTGTATCCTTTTCCCACACCGCACAGATACATGACCAAATATACTTTCCCTTAGGAACCCTTTGTCATGAAATCTTAACATAAGGCTGAAGTATGCCTTGTCATGTCAAAATCGTTCATCAATCATCATTGCATCTCAAAGTATGAAGTACTTAGCCTCTGCGCCTAAGTTACCTAAATACTTTCATTATCGAGTCAACTAGGATAATCTAAGATGTTACAATCCTTGTAATATGAGAGACAACAGTATCGGATTAAGCTCATTCAACATGCACCTTCAAAAACTTCGCTTCTTTCTTTTTTCGTGTCTTTCTTTTTCGGGAGAAAGTCGGTACCCTCCACAAAAAATGACGGAAATTTTTTGCTATTTTGCATTTTCGAGTCGCACGATCACAATACAATGCACACACGAGTCATGAGTCACACGTGTCAATTTACCTTGGATCAACCTCAAGTCAGTCAATCACCTTAGGTCAACCCTAAGAAAAACATCAAGCCTTAGGTCAACCCTAATAAAAGCACTAGCAAAGTCTTTTGGCAATCTTTTGATTTTTATAGGATACAACTATTCAGCAAAGCTCTTGTTCGCAGCCAACCGAACGATCGCAACAAACATCCAAGTATCAAAGCTTTATTATTCAGAGACGCGTGGACAATCCTTTCAATCTCTTTTGTTCAGAGACGCGTGGACATATCAAAAGCTCTTTGTTCAGAGACGCGTGGACATATCATTCAAAAGCTCTTTGTTCAGAGACGCGTGGACATATCATCAAAGCTCTTTTGCTCAGAGACGCGTGGGCATATCATTCAAAAGCTCTTTATTCAGAGACGCTTGGACATATTAAAAAGAAGCTCTTTGTTCAAAGACGCGTGACCATATCCAAAAAAGCTCTATTGTTCAGAGACGAGTGAACATCAAAACAACAAGATGGCATTCCCTAGCTTGTGGAAGGTTGTCAAAAACAACGGATACAACAATGCAACAGCAACAAATCGGTTACCTTCAGAGACGTGTGCTCGACGGTGCAAGATTCGCGTTTCTTAACTCTTTTATTTGTTTTAACTAACGCTAGTTTGCAGGTATCGGCGTTACAAGAATGATTTAGAATCGCAAAACGTTCTGAATCAGTCTCCGTCCCTATCGATACTTTGACTTTTTTTTTCGAAACTTGCGTTTCTCCAAACTCAGTCAAAGTGGGGGCTTCTTTAGACACCCATTTGTGTCTCCTCAAAACCAAAACCAGTGATGAATACCTTTCATGTAATTTGATTATTGAACAAAGTGAAAGTCTAAACAGTCTAGTGATGAGGATGTTTTTATCAAAATATCTCTTCTTTCTGTTTTTGAAAATATTTTTTTTCTTACCTTATTTATGAAAAACGTGCATTCCAGTTTAGTTTAGTCCATGGAAAGGGACCAATAATAATGTAGTTGGATGGGGCTTGAAAAGAGCTTTCCAACGATATATTATAAGACCAATTTCGATGAATAATGAGGAAGTTATGGCCAAATTACTAAACTGGGCCCAGTTTGATCTTTATATCACTAGTGGAAAAAATCTCATTTAAGATATTCGTAACGGGCAAAATAGTGTCCGTTACGAATACCTATTTATTCGTAACGGGCAAAATAGTGTCCGTTACGAATACTTATTTATTCGTAACGGGCAAAATAGTGTCCGTTACGAATACCTATTTATTCGTAACGGATTCGTAACGGGCAAAATAGTGCCCGTTACGAATACTATATTATTTGTAACGGGCAAAATACCGCACGTTACGAATAGTATACTACTTGTAACGGACATCATGGGCCCGTTACAAATGATTGGTCCAGGCGTCCAGCTGATGAGATGAGCCCATTAGTTATTTAGGGTTTCACACTTCTCCTCAGCCATCACTCCCCTCTATTTTGCTCACTCTCTTTCTCTCTCCTTAGAAATCATTCTCTAACTTTCTTCTTCACTCACTCACTCACTCTCTTTCTCTCTCCTCTCTAGAACTCATTGTCTTTCTCTTTCCTCATGATTTATTCTCTTTCACTCTCTTTACTACCTCTCCTTACCTCCATATTCTCTTTCCTCTTGATTATGCGTTTTTTTTAAAATTTATGTTTTGTTTTTGCTACTAGATCTGTAGCAATTAGATTCAAATTGGTAGAATTTTTGGGTTTTATAATTAGATTTTAATCTGATTTTTATTTGAATGATTTTTGCTAGTTTATTGTTGAAAACCAAGAGAAGGAAGTGAAATAAGAGGCGAAAAAGAGGAAGAAGGCACTAACGGCGACGGAGAAATCAATGGTTAGATCGTTGGAAACCACCGCTTACAAGGATCTTATTTCTTTTATTTATTTATTTATTTTGAATCTTATTTCTTTTAATTTTTTGTTACTTGTTACCCTTTATTTTTTTCAAGTGCTATGATCTTTCTGGATTTTAAAAATTATTTTTGGTAATTTTGTTTTTATTTCTTGGAAAATCGATTGTAATTCTTCACATTTCGAAAATTCTCCCCTTTTAATTCTCAATCTGCAACTTCAGAGAATTCAACAATGGCGGCTTCAAACAATCAATTAAGGTTTGTAATTTTCGCTATGATTCTTGTTTCATGTTCAATCTCAGCAGTGGGGGATTTGGAATCAGCTTTTATTGTAGCTCACGAGAAGGCTACCCTTACAAAGCTCAGCAATGGCGTCTACGTATCTCCGTTTCTATCGACCTCTACAATTGTGGATCTTTGTATGCGTTTTCTCTTTTCTATTGATTCTACATTTTCTGCTATGATTTTAGATCTTGTTTGCGTTTGAATTCCATTTTTATGAATTTCATAATTGAATTTTTTTTTCTGTGTTTGATGTTTTTTGTTTGCATGTTGATTTGGATGAAGTATTAGTGTTGAAAATGAATTTCGGTTTCAATTGCGTATTTTAATCTTAAATTATCTGCATTTGTTTGATTTTGTGAGTTTGCTGTTTGAGAAATACTGTAGTTTATTTGTAAGGTTGAATTGCTATAATTAATCCTGTAAATTATAGAAGTACCTGCAATTTTAACTTAAGATTGTACAGCAAAATTATAAGTTTATTACATACTATCGTTAGGTTATACATCAATTTCTTTATATTTTTCCATAAATCTTTCTAGAATTATCTCTTTGTTTCAATAGTTTAACATTCAATAATGGATGGAGGAGGAACAATCTATCTAACAATGTTTAATAGAGTTGACTCGATTTTCCATTTTTTATTTTAATTTTTTTTTTTAATGAAAAAGTTCACCATATCATAATTGCTAACTTCCAATAATGTGTGATAGAGTATTATATAGTATGAATTGACGAGGTTTATAATGCCAAAGGGTGTGTTTAATTCGATATTTCGCAATCACGCATTGCGTGCTAAGAGTTGTGGTTGTATTGATGTGTAGATACATACAACATAAGTTTGTAGTACCTTAGGAATTAGCTAGAAGAAAATTCTTGAATGAGTGTTGAGCCACATATTAAAGCTAAAATTTTACGCCATTTGGTCTAATTTTGTTGACAAAACAAACAAATTAATTCAAGTAAACAAACAAAATTAATTTAAGTTTGACGTTGTGTAGTCTTACAGTACAATAACTATCTTAGTAGTTAAGGTGATTTGCAACTTCAATTAAAGAATTAATACATATAACATTTTAAAGAAATTGTCACGAATTTTAACTCTTGTTTTATAGGTATAGGCGCTTAATCTCATCTATTAGTCTATTACATGCACCTTCAATAAAGCAAGTTTATTCTACTTGTAATTTTTCTTTGAATACGAATACATAACTTAGTGATACATGACAGTGTGACATACATGACTAGTATGTATCATACGAAGTATGTGATATCCTATCATAGCCAACAAGGCATGAATGAATGAACTTACAAGTAACATTAGCCATTGTTTAGATGTTAAAGCTTAAATTTTGATACCAATAGTCCTGTTTTGAGAATGCAGTTTTGGATTTACTGAAGAATGATCAAGTGGTTGCAATCATAGGTCCAGAAACATCTCCTGATGCTCAATTTGTTGTCAATCTTTGGGAGAAAGCTCGAGATCCAATTGTTTCCTACTCTACTACAAGCCCTTCACTTTCTCCCACGCAAAACTCGTATTTCATTCGAGCAACACAGGATGATTCCTGCCAAGTACAACCCATCAGTGACCTTATCCAAGCTTTTGGATGGAGAGGAGTTGTACCTGTCTATGTTGCTAATGAATTTGGTGGTGGGATCATACCTTTCTTGAAGTTCAGGTACTTGACAGTCATTGTTTTCGATAGGAATATGTAAAGTATGAATGTCATTGTGGTTATCCTTCTGTTTTTTTTTGGGAAAGATTTTACCTTGGTTGCAATGTATTGCCTTATCTATGTTGAGTAATTAAAGAGATTTTTAAAGACAAGAGAAGTAAGGAATCCATTGTCTTCCCCTTTTTCTTGAAGTTCTTGGTCCTAAAAAATTGTTTTTTGTGGGTAATATTTTATTCTTATTCCGCCCACCCCCTTTTAGCATTTGAGTTGCTGATCAATTACTGCTTGATTAAAATAAGCATTTGAGTTGCTGATCAGTTACTGCCTGATTAAAATTTAATGTTTTCTTACTCTCTTAGAGTTTTTAAGAAGATTTTTGGTCATAAATTGATTCTAGTCTGTATCTGGCTCAACTTGGAAATGAAGTTTGGTTTAATTGCTACTTATGTTATAATTGCTGATTTGAGGAAGGTCCCTTGATAGGATAGTGGTCAAAGGATGCAAAGTAGGATATTGGTCAACATTGGATTATGCATTTCTAATGCATTATACTGCCTTTTCTGCTCTGTGCTGCTACATATTAATTGAAATTATAGATTGATTGAACCCTGTGCTACTACATATCAACTAAAATTAACTAAAACTATAGATTGATTGAACCAAATTTTACTTTTGCTGATAATGTCTAATGTGGCCCATGCAAGTGTGATACTTGTATGGCTGGCTCCTTGTGTTAGCCCCTCAATTTTATTAATTTTTCTGGGCATTTGGTTCTCTAAAACTTTGCAAATCTTTCAAATTGATTGCTTGTTTTGTGTTTGTGTTTTAGTCGCTGACTTAGTTTTTGGGTAAGGGTTCTTAATTTGCTAATCTATTATTTTTTTTTCTGATGTTTTAGGAGGCAAGGAAGTTCTATTGACGCTGCTGAAGAGAGAGACATTGGTGACGAAGAAATCAAGAATGGCAATGTTAATCCTTTTAATGTTGAGGATAGAGATAGAGAAATGTCCGAGACATCATGTACCAGAAGATTTATTACTATGTGGCTCTAACTTTTTTTCTGAAATTTCCCTTTAATCTATGTAGCTATGTCTCTTGGTTCAATCAAGAAGAATTTTATCTAAAATCCAATTTGGTGTATATGTTATGTTTGATAATATGTTTGTGGCATGAAATATTTGGATTTGTTATAAATTATTATAATAATTTGGCTGGTAAATGGAAAGAAGAATAGGGACAAATGCCCCTAATTTTTTGTCTTATTCGGAGATTATTCGTAACGGACATTGTAATTGCCCGTTACGAATAACTACTTATTCGTAACGGGCACTTACAATGTCCGTTACGAATAAGTTGTTATTCGTAACGGGCGTTTCAAGTGCCCGTTACTATAAATGGGTTATTCATAACGGGCACTTACAATGTCCGTTACGAATAATGGGTTATTCAGAACGGGCACTTGAAACGCCCGTTACGAATAACTACTTATTCGTAACGGACATTGTAATTGCCCGTTATGAATAAGTAGTTATTCGTAACGGACGGTGCCCGTTACGAATAATAATGACCATCCGTAACGGCCGCATACGTAACAGACGCTGCCCGTTACGGATGGGCCATTTTTGCCCGTTACGGATGGCCGTTTTTCCACTAGTGTATGCGGCCCAATGATCTAGAGGAGGGCCTAATATTGATTTATCATTCGTAATGCAATTAAAATTGATTTTAGTTTTCTAGATTCTTTTAGAAGGTTATTTTCATTCCTAATTTAATTGTAATTGATAAATTGATTTTGGTTGACTTTTGTGGAGTTTTAATCAGAATAAAAGAAGTGTTTTTAAGGAAAATACGATTTTGCCCTTCTGTATGGCTAAATTTTATAAAAATTAAGAAAACGTATGAAAACGGCTATTAGCGCCTGACGCCAGTTATTAGTGCCTGGCGCTAGCCTTCAGCGCCTGGCGCTAATGTCTAGCGTCTGGCGCTAATGTACAAGTCTACCAAAGGCGCATTGCGTGTCATTTCAATAAAAGAGTAAAACCTAGAAATATAAAAGAAGGTGACTTTGTACTAAAGGAGGTTAGGGGTCCACCAACCGATCCTAAAGGGAAATTCAAACCTAATTGGATAGGTCTTGTAGACACCCATTTGTGTCTCCTCAAAACCAAACCCGGTGATAAGTACCTTTCACGTCGAATCATAATTGAATGAAGTGAAAGTGTGCAAAGTCTAGTGTTGCGGTTTTATTTTAATTCTTTTCTTTCTCTCCGTTTTTGAAAACCTATTTTAAGAAAACATCCAATCCAGTTTGTTTTGGTCTATATAAAGGTTCCAATAATAGTGTAGTTGGATGGAGCTTAAAAAGATCTTTCCAACGATATATTATAAGCCCAATTCCGATGAATAATGAGGAAGTTATGGCCAAATTACTAAACCGGGCTCGGTTTGATATTTATGTGCGGCCCAACGATCTAGAGGAGGGCCTAATATTGATTTATCATTCCTAATGCAATTAGAATTGATTTTAGTCTTCTAGATTCTTCTAGAAGGTTCTTTTCATTCCTAATTTAATTAGTATTGATAAACTGACTTTAGTTGACTTTTTAGAGTTTTAATTAGAATAAAAGAAGTGTTTTTAAGGAAAATACAATTTTGCCCTTCTGTACGGCTAAATTTTATCAAAATTAAGAAAACGCGTGAAACTAGTTTCTAGCGCCTGACGACAGGATTAGCACCTGGCGCTAGCCTAAGCGCCTGACGCTAATGACTGGCGTTTGGCGCTAAGTCGTTTTATTCTCTTCGAAACTCTGATTTGTTTTTCTATCCATCCGGCTGATTTTCTCTATAAATAACCTCCTAAAACCTCCGTTTTCCATCAATTATCATCAACAACTATTAATTTTCTTATTCTCTCTAGGATTCAAGATTTTCTCTCTCTCTAGCTTTTTGCATACAAAATTCCGCATTCACAAGATCTAGAAACACTTAGCCAAATTCGAAGTTGCATTCGCCCTAGACGTGAAAGGTTTTAATTTCTAAGGTTTTAGTCCCAAATCTCTATTTCAATTATTTAATTTAATTGTTTGATTTTATTATTTTCCTTGAAGTTACTAACGAGTGTATTTTGTTTTTAGGAAGAGATACGAGGCATCCAAGTAAGTGCTTTAATTGATTTATTGATACTATGATATAGAAATCATGTCAAGGTTGTTATTATGATTCCTAGTATCATGTTAGGATGTTTGATGTTTTGAATGACAACAATGATTCCTAGTATCATATTTAGGGAAAAGGTTATAATATCAAATATGCTTATTATGATTTCTTCGATACTTCCTATTTTCTTTCCTAATATTCATGTTAGTATCATGTTAGGTCTAAATATTCAATCTTTGATGTTTGGTGACATGCTAGGGTTTGTTATTAATTTTGTTAGTATCATGCCTAGGATCTTGCTATTAATATAATGCTTTAATATGATTGTGATTATTTTTGTTATAGTTGTTATGGTTATGATTATTATTATGTTTCTTGATATTTATTGTTATTGCTTGATCACACCTTTTATGCAGGTTTAAAAGGAATTTGTACTTTTAATCACGCTTATATAAGATAATTAATGATCCTGTTTAGAGTTAATATGATTATAATTCAAGTGATCGCCAATAATAGATTTATTTGTGCATTAATATTCAACCTACATACATAAAAAGGTTTAGGGTAATCCTATTGATTGCATGTTAGTCAGAAAGCGCACATGAATGCGATCAGAATAAAGTCGAGGCCTATTATTAGGGCAGGTTCAATCTCTTTTAGGTTGAATTTATACTTTCATCCCCAAACTACCAGTCATGGTTCCAGACCTATTGGAGTTGACGATCTCCTGGATCGTTAAGGGGTGTAATCTTTACCCTATGAACGGTTTACAAGTTCCAAAAACTTGTTGGCGACTCTTTTGCTCTATCTTCTTTCCCTTTGGACGCCACCGTACTTTAGTGTATGATCATAGTGGGGTTCAAGCAAGGGGTAATGTTTGAAATATTCCTTACAGTTTTTGGTGACTCCACTGGGGAGGATTTCTATTTTAATTCCTAAAATATATTTTGGCAATGATTTAGAATGAGTGGATGAGACTCGAAAAGTTCTAAGTATTTCATGTATGTAATTTTGATTATCATTATTGTCATATGCATAAAAAAGATCTCATTTGAAAGACCATCCGTAATGAGTTAAAAACATAGGATTTTTACACGTAGGAAATTGGAGAAATATCTTTCACAACTAAGATCGAAATAATGCTGCGCGAAACTGGAAAATTTTATCGAGCATAGAAAGGTGTTGAGGCATGTAGAAACTAGCGTAAAAAAACAGAGTCTAGCGCCGATGATTTGACTCTGGCGCCAGGCGAAAGCTTCTGTCGCCAGGCGCCAAAGCCAAATCGCGGCGCCAGTCTCTGTTCGTAGGCGCCAAGTTCTTCCAATACCGAGTCAGAAATATGCGTTCTAATTTTGACTAGTTTTTACCACTGTTTGCTAGCTCGATCCTACTTCCTGATTGAGTTTTTCTCACTTTTCTGAAACCCATATGTGTTCTACATATGGACATAACCCTCTGAGAATTCATTCTCCATCTACCTGATTGAACGCTCTGTGCATCAAAGGGTACATCCGAGAATGTTGAATTCACCAAACCATGGAAGCGAGTTTTTAACTAGCGGTGTCCCATCCACTCGCGCCAACCCTTCAAAGGTAAGGCTTTCGCGCGGTGCATCCGGACAATTAACCATGGACCCTCTTTGACTAACCCATATCCCGAACTTTAGAGAACTAAAGCCATGGTTAGGTTGCAAATTCATTGCATCATATTGTGCCTACTTGACTAATTGTGCATTATTTGTTATGCATACTCTATGTGTTTTTCCTAACCATTTGTTTGTCTTGTGTTAAGACTAAATAAACTGATTAATGACTAAAAGAACTTTTCCTAATTAATTAATTTGAGTAATTAAAGTCTAATAATTTAATCAAATTGACTTAGTACGACTTTAGGCATACCCTGTAGAGTAATAATACCGAAAGCAGTCCCAGATCAACGTTCCAGCAATGGCGCCGAGATTTGGAATGCAGCGCCACTTTGTGGAGTGCAGCATCTGGTGACAATTCTGACGTCTAGCGCTACACTACAAAATGCGGCGCCAGTCCTGTTGTTTTGACGACAGTTCGGTATGTTGCTCGAGTAATCACTTTGCGTCTAATTGAACAGTTTGCTAATCAACGTGATTGTTTTTATTAATAATAATACCTCGTTAAGTCCTTAATTGAGTTTAGTCACATAGTCTAGCCACATGGTCTTACACAAGAGTCTTAATATGTCACCTACACTCATTACACTCATTAGTCTTAGCACACACTTTGAGTATATGTCACCATGACCATGTCTTAAGTTCATGCATGAGTCGGTTCTTTCCGTCATTTAAGTTAGGGGTACAGTCTATTCCTAATTTCTTCATATCTCTCCATCTACATCATTTATTCACATCACAACCTTCATTCTTCCTACCTTCTTCCATATTTGCATGTTGAATAGAGTTTGAGTCAAATAATTAACAGTCGATATCCCTAATTTTCCTTTCCACAGTACTTGGTCAAGGAGAGAAGGGCAATTAATCATGGACAACACCTTTGTTCAAGTCTTACTTTTTGATAAACCGATTCGTCAAAAGAGGAAAGCTAAGAAGATAATGGCAACTCAAGAAGAAGTCAACAAACTTAGGATTCAATTGACTACCGTGACTGAGGCATTGAAGGCTTTAACCCTCAAAATCAATGACCCTATGAAGCAAAAACAAATGGACCTTATGCAAGAAAGCTTGAGCAAGCTATCTAGTGATTATAAGTTTCAAGGCATTAGTTCACAAGGGGTCTTGGTGGACAAGGAGCTTCTTCCGCAAAAGTTCGATGCCACTGACATCCCTAAATTCAAGGCAACAGATAATCCTTATCTTCACTTAAGAGCCTTTGAAACTATAATGAATATTAAGGGGATTGATAAGAAAGTCTTTCATTCCTTGTTTTCCTTGTCTCTTGAAACCGTTTGCCAACAATGGTTCTTCTCCCTTGACAAAGAGAAAACCTCTACCTGGGAATCGATAGTAAGCGCTTTCATTGATAGATACAAGTGCACTATTCAAGTTAAAACCGATTATAGACAACTCGAGATGCTAAGACAAAAAGAGAATGAAGGCTTTACTTTTTTCTTCAATAAGTGGAGAGAAACTTCCGCTAAGATGATTGAGGTGCCCACCTAAAAAGAATCCGTAAGGATGTTTGTCAAAAATCTCCAAGAGAAGAATTGAAAGCATTTAAAATATCAACATAATTTGAATACTTTCAAAGCCGTTTATGACATCAGAATTGAAATCAATGCAAAGACGACCTCGCAAAGCAAAAATCTACTAAAAATAGCAACCAAGGTGGCTGGAAAGGAAAGAAGAACGACAATCCTTCTTCTTCCGAAAATAACCACTCTAGTAACAATGTTAGTACCTATGATCTCAGTGAAGTTTTAGCAATGGATAACCAAGGACCTAAGAAGCAACTAAGAAAGACTTCACCCCCATTGGGATGAGTTACGATACTGCCTTCGATCGAATCCATGCTAAGGGACTCATTACTCCAATTGGACCTATTCAGGATCCCGCACCTGAAAAGAGATTGCCTAGTTAAAATCCAGATGAACACTGCAAGTACCATCAAGGTAGGGGTCATGCTACTGAGACCTGTTGGAAGCTAAAGGGTGCTATCCAACATTTGATCGATAATCACAAGCCTCCCATGCCTCCAGCTAACAAGAAGAGCGAGTCATGATAAAGCAAACGACGCAAGAGAAGAGACGAGCTTCAACGACAAGATTTCGTGACCTCTTTTTCTATTTATTTTTCATTTTTTCCTTTCCCCAATAAGTCTAGCATAGGCACCTTTCTTTTCCCTTAGATTAATTTTGTAGATTCTTTCTTTTTCTCTTTTTAATAAAATGAGCATTTATTTACTTACATATAATCATTGCATTGCATAAAAAAAATATCAAACTAAGCACAAGGTATACCAATGATTTGAGGCACCCCTTGTAGCCACATCATATCACCTTTCACCGTTCTAATTTATAATCCTTTCTTCATAAACCACTTTGAGCCTCGTGTAACGATAGACCTTTCATTTTTCAACCTATATCTACCTAACCTTGGGATGGGATGTTGTGTGACTCATGTAACTTCAAAAGCTTGAGTGAATTCAATAAATAAGCAAAATAATAATAATAATAATAATAATAATAATAATAATAATAATAATAATAATAATAATAATAATAATAATAATAATAATA